>CM074733.1:110210101-110459028 GCA_037367245.1 Phrynocephalus guinanensis | reverse complement strand
TTACAGCATATGTCCAAAATGCACATTCCTGCTGGCTGTCCCAGATCAATGTACTTGGGGTGGAAAACAGAAGGTGCATGATAGTTGAAGTCTGTTCCTGATTACCCAGTCAAGGAGAGAGTGCGAATGAAACTTTTGACATACAGATTGCAAAGACTGCAAAGAGACATGGTGGTGGGAGATTTCAGCTATCCTATGTTTTGGGAGGCAAATTCTTCCAATAATGGCCCTTGTAAGAAATTCCTGGCTTCTGCAGCCAATACTTTTATCCTACAAAAAGTGGAGATAGAAACTAAAGGACTATCCTTCCATTGATTCTAACCGATAGAGAGCACTTGATGGAGAGAGTGGGAATAAGGGGAACCATGAGCAGGAGTGGCCATGTTCTACTAGAATTTTTGATTTAAAAAAAGGCCAGTCAGAATGTAGCCACACTATGTATGCTGTGGTTTTTTTTAAAATCTAATTTTAATAAACTCAGAACAAGGATGAGTAAGGTCTCATTGCAGGAGATCCTAAAAAGAAAAGGAGTTCAAGAAGTGTGAGCATATGTAAAAAAGGAAATTCTAAGGGCACAGCTACAAACAGTTCCAACAAGAAAAAAGGTGGGAGGCAGCAAATAAAGAGGCCTGTGTAGCCTCACAAAAAGCTCAGAGAGGTCATCTGGATGTGGCGTCATGGCAACTGGACTTATTTTCTTGAGAGGTTGAAACGTTTCGCTGCTCATCCAAGCACTTCGTCATTCTGCTTGGATGAGCAGTGAAGCATTTCGATATCTTGAGAAAAGAAGCCCAGTTGCCATGACTCAACTTCCAGATGACCTCACCTGGATGACTTAGAATCTTCACAGATCACAGAGGACCAAAAAACAAAAAAGGGACACATCTAGGAAAGAAGGCCAGGCCACAAAGGAAGAGTATAGATAAGTTGCAGGGATTGTATTAAGAGGGCAAAAAACCCCAAAAATGAGTTGAGTTAACTAGAGACATTCAAAGCAGCAAACAAGCATTCTTCAGGTATGTACGTAGCAAGAGACGAAGGGCGCTTTCACACGACCTCTAAAATCCGCTGACAACTTAAATTCGGACCAGAGATCATGGGGTTTGTTCCTCTTCCTGTGTTCCCACTCTTCCGCACTTCATTGCTCCTGTCTGCGGTGAGGAGAGGGAGAAAAAAAGGGAGAAAGGAATGCAGGCTCACCTCCGCTCACCTCCCTCTGCCGTCCAGAGCAGCCCTGTATGGATTCCTGTCTCTTAAAGGGGCGGCGGGGACAAAAAAAAACAAACAAGGCGAGGAGAGTCCGGCATCCACAACTTTACAATCTGCATCGGGAAATTTTTTTACCTCCGGAGACCAGGTACTTCTAAAGTGCGCTGGGGCGCGCTTAGGTGGGTGTGGTCATACTTTATTTTGTTTAAAGTCCGCAGCTGGTGGGAAAACAATTTTAAGCTCCACATCTGGGAGCCCTTTGCCTCAGATTTTAGGGATCGTGTAAAAGCAGCCAAAGAAAAGAAACAATGGCTCGGCTACTCAGTGAAAATGGGAAAATGATAACATAAAACACAGAAATGCTCAATTCCTGCTTTAGCTCAGTCTTTTCCCAAAGGATAGACTATGACCCACCAGACAAATGTGAAGTCTAAGTGGAAGGGACAGTATTGGAGCTGGATGTTGATAAACAACTAGTAAAGATATACCATACCTTATTACTTTGAATGAGTTCAGATCTCGGGTTGAATAAGCTGCATCAAAGAGTCTTGAAGGAACTGCCTGAAGAACTCTCAGGACAGCATTCTGTGTGCTTCCGTGTTTAGTCGTACTGGCCATATGACCATGGGAATAGGTCTACAGACAAATGTTGGCTCTTCCTAGAGTCATAAACTACTGGACTTATTTGCAGAACCTTTACTTTTACTGTATCTCCCTGAGAGACAGAGGGAATGCTGTAGAGTTCAAGGCCACACTGGCTGACTCTTCTCCTGGTGCACACAGTGGGGAGCTGAAATCCTAGCCTCTGACTCTGCAGCCATGTACCCAAAACACTGAGCTGGATGTTATTCCATAGTTACAAAAGGCCCTTCCGAATGCTGTAATGCATGTGGCTTAGAAAAGTATGAATGTCACAAAGTGGTTAAGAAAATTCCATGTTGCAGCTTCTTGTAGAATCTGGCAGATGGCAGAATGTGCAATAATATAATTGCTATGCAGAGAATTTTGTGAAGGCATTTGGTGCAGTAAGTGGATAATGCAGTGCAATGTTATATAGTCCCTGACAATCAAACAATATAAGCCATTTAGTAAGACACATCTTGATTAGGAAAAATCTTCTTTTAAAGTGATCATTATAGACTTTTTATAGACCAGATGGTTCCCTTCAGAACGTTTCTTGGAAGTTTTGAAACATCAGGTTTTCAAACTCTTAAAGCATCCTGGTCTGTTTATACCCTGGAAGTAATTTCCTCTACTTGGCACTCTGCAGATGTATGGGACTGCCACTACCATTATACCTAGTCAGCATGGGTGATAGTTCTGCACAACTAAAGGACAAAGGGTTTAGAAAAGCTACACTTAATAAGTCAGATTAAATATGCTACCAGAAAAAAGCAGCTGTTGCAAGGTTGCTTTACTTAAAGGAAAGTATGATTGAAAAACCCTTTTCACTCTGTGAGCTGAATTCAGGGTGTAATCCAACATACGAAAAGAACCCCAGTTATATTGATTTTGCAGTTATTTAAACCATTTTGTAAATATTTCTTTCACACAACACGCATGTAACATTGATTCCTTTGGCCAGCCAGTCAGTTTTTTCCCCTCCTAACCGGCATGGACTTTTAAAAATGATCCAATCCTGGTATTGATTAAATTCTTATGGATTCATCCAAAGTGCATGCAACTGCCTATTTATTTACAGTGCAAACGGGTTCTGCTTCTTGGGCAACATGGCTGCTGTATGGCCACTGTGCATGTACCCTTTAAAAGAGTTTTAAAAAAATGCTTAGCAATACATTGCTAACTTATCTGTGGAACATTCTTGCAACAGCAACAATATAAATTACAGTACATTGCTCAGAAGGAGACAGCCTTCTTTCCCTCCCCTGGCATCTTTTCTAAGGTTTAAAAAAAAAGGAAAGAAGGAAGGCCTGCAGGTGACATTATCTCACCAGGTGGCACATCAGCCAAATAGTGATATATCACTTATGTTTTTTTAAAACAAAATGGAAATTTTAGGGCAGCAGGGACCTGGAAACAGGATTAGGCCTTTGGAACCTAAAGGACCAAATGCTTTCCTCTTTAGAAATTGTATCCACTTAAGTTTTATAAGTCAACAATACCACTAAATCCAACCAAACTAGCAGCTAGATAGACAAACAGACAGACAGATAGTGATGATTTTATAGGAAATACTGTATCCCAGGACATGAGGTAGCTGAAATTCTGTTGCCAACTTTTGTAGCAAGCATTAGAAACCAAAGCTAATTTTATATTCCATCACAACATTTTCCAGGAATTAATTGTCTAGGGGAAAGTATCAGAATTAAGAATTTTGTTACTGGAGTTTTGGAGATTTCCTGCAGAGAGAGATTTAAAATAAAGCACTTTTAAAGTAAAACTCTCAGACCAGAAGTTTTATCTCCTGTAGTGCCTTCTAATTAGCATGAACTTCAGTTGTTTAGCTGAAGACGTGTCTGTATATAGCTTTGGAAAATAATAGTCTTTAAAGTGATTTCTTCTGTCTTGTATTAGGGATATTATTGAGCAACAAAGAGGAAGGATAATTGATTGTAATCTGTTAATTAAAATTGCAGGTAGATATTTGAGAAGAGACAGTGCCATTTCTGATGCCCTAAAACGTTTAAGGTTTCTGCATCTGAAATTAATTTGGTTATAGTATATAACTGTGTTCAGATTCATCTATTTAGGATAATTTATAAGGGGGGAGATATTTTGATGGAACCCATCCAGGCATGGTCATAAATATGTAAATAGGCGACCAATCCACTGAATGTGGGCAGGACTGGTACCTATATAAGGAACGAAAAGTCAACTGTCAAGGGAGAACTAGAACCAGAGAATGAGAACATGGGAGAACCAGGGAGTGAAGCAGCAAGCTAGTAGTTGTTAGCAGCGAAACAGTGTTTGAGACATAGAAACTGGTTAGGGCTTGTTTAAGGGCGATAGGGACTGAATCTATTTTATCTGTAACTAATAAATAAGTAAAGCAAGCAACGTTAAAGCTGACCTTTATTTATGTATTACCTTAACTTTCAATAAACTTTAATTGTTATTTGCAACGTTATCATCCTTGTCAGTCCTGTTTCATATCAATAGGAAGTTAGGTAACTAATTGGTGGCAACATTACCAAATGCAGAAGAGTTTGTGGTTTCACCACGTGTAC
Source organism: Phrynocephalus guinanensis (assembly GCA_037367245.1). Taxonomy (NCBI): domain Eukaryota; kingdom Metazoa; phylum Chordata; class Lepidosauria; order Squamata; family Agamidae; genus Phrynocephalus; species Phrynocephalus guinanensis. The sequence goes on along the minus strand of CM074733.1, from coordinate 110,454,631 downwards.
GTGCATGCCAGGTAGTCAAATATCCAGGCTTCCGTCACAGTAACAAGCATTCAAAATGTGCACATACAGATGAATTCTGAAGATACCTTGGACAGCTGTATGTGGCTGTATTACAGCGCATGAATAAAAAGTTAGAAATCCTCAATACTGTAAAGCGAAGAAAATTGCAGTATTTCAGACACATAATGCGCAAAAAGAAATACCATCTGCGCAAGTTATCCTTCAAGGAAAAATATAACTTAAGCCAATGGTCCGCAGTGAGCACAGCTGCTCTGTTATAATTGCTTTAGATCGAAACCAGTTCAGGCTACTGGTTGCCAACATTCTACAAGGACATGGCACTTTGTAGAAGAAGAAGAAGAAGAAGAAGAAGAAGAAGAAGAAGAAGAAGAAGAAGAAGAAGAAGAAGAAGAAGAACAACAACAACAACAACAACAACAACAACAACAACAACAACAACAACGGACTTGTATACCACACTATTAGCTCATGACTTCTGGAGGTGTACTATTACTAACTGCAGTTTAGAGCTACAGTTTAACTTGGAAGGGCAATTCTAATGGGTGCATTGTTTGCTTTAAAAATGTGTTGCTCTAGTTCAGTGGTTTAGCTATCTGGTGGTGGAACCAGAGGTTGAGAGTATGATTCTCACTGGCCTCCTTGTCAGGAGTTGTAGTTCAAAATCCATAGGGTCCCTTCCAGGTCTGCAGTTCTAAGATGATGGTGAGTATTGTTAATTTCTTGCCTTTAGAAATGGGTAGAATATTTACATGAAGACAGAAAATCTTAGCTCAGAGGCGGGAACTTGGAATTGTGTCTGTGTAGCTGTTAGCTTATCATGCAGGCAGATTCATTTGTTTAATTTACATTAGCTCTTCTCACCCATTATAAAATGCCATATCAACTGTAGTGTTGCATTAATGTATCTACGTATATATTTCCTAGAAATAGCCGTGGAAGAGCCCCTTATCTGATCTAATAAGTAACATTATTTATTCCTAAAGTGCTTAAACTTCTCTCATGTTCCTGACCTAACTGAAATTCTTCAGCTTGAGGCCCTTAAAGAGCTAATTGCTGCCAATATTTTTTCTCTTTGCCATATGTGTCAAGAGTCTTGAGTGGAAATAAGACCAATAGCACTACTTTTCTGGGTTGCTGAGTTAAGTGTCTGCCTCATAAATTACTTGGTGTTTATTTATGGCTAAAATATGTTTCTTACATTACGCCTACTTAGAATAGAAGAGCTTTTTGTGGGATCTTGTTTAGAGCACACTACCTGTTAATAATAATTGGCAGTTAATAATAACCGAAGTTTGATTATTCACCTTTGTGTGAAGCTGAGTCAAAGGCAATGCAGGCTCATATCCACAGATATTCTAATCAGAGGATGGGGATTTAAAAATAATGCCCATAGTTCCATAAATGTATTCTCCTATTGTAAAGATTGTTCTCTTCTCCTTTATGTTGATTTTCACCATGCACCTACTTAGGATACTTTCCCTAACCAGTCCTTAAGCACAAGTACTTCTTTTGTCTTTCATAAAATAAAATAAAATAAAAACTTTTAAAAACAAGTGTCTTTCAGAGAATTTATTGTGGTTGCTGTATAGCAGTGTTTTTCAACCTTTTTTGGGCAAAGGCACACTTGTTTCATGAAAAAAATCACGAGGCACACCACCATTACAAAATGTTAAAAAATTTAACTCTGTGCCTATATCAGTCTCTAAAAGGTTCGCCATTGCTGGTGTAGGGAGAAGCAGGACAGAGGGGCCACAGATTGAGGCAGCCCGCTCTCTAGCACCCAGTTCCCACTTACCTGTGTTGTTTTTTTAAAGACATTTTGCCCTGCATGGACTTCTGTGTCCAGTGGAGACCTGAGAAGGGGCACTGACTCTCCAGGAACACAAATAAGACCCGAAAGCCCATCTTGCTCTCCACACTGTGGCCAAGGCAGATGCCTTCAGCAAGTCCAGCGACAGGAGGGGAGGAGGATGAAGGAAGGCAGGAAGGAAAGAAGGCAGAAAGTGTTCTGCTTGTATACCGCCCCATACCACTTCAAGGAGTCTCTGGGCGGTTTACAGTTTTAATTACAGTAGGCAGGCTGCTAGACATACACATATGCAGGCTAGAAATGAGCACGTTTCTATGAAGAGGGGAAAGGGTACGAATGGAAAGAGAAAGGTGGGGGAAAAAAGAAAAAAAAGACAGAGAGAGAGAAGAGGGCAACCCAAGACAGAAAGAAAGGGGCAAGACTTCAAGGAACCCATCGCGGGGCCCCTCAGAGACGGCTCTTCCCCTCCTGGACCCTAAAGGCCGGCCGGCCGGCCGGCCAGCCGTGCCAGTAGCCCCCCGCCCGCCCGCCCGCCTCCTCAGCCCAGGCCCGGCGGAGGCCTCCTCCATCCCCTCCTCGCAGCCCTGCCGCGGTGCTCGTGGGGCAGCCAGGCGCCTCTCCTCCCCTTCCCCTCACCTGGTGGTTTGTTCTGGGCTGGGGCTCCCGGGCCGGCTCGTGTTGGCGGGCGGGCTGTCGGGCGGCTCAGTCCATTGGTAGCTCCCAGGAAAGGGGTGGTGGTGGTCCAGGGTAAAAAAAGGAGGGGGGAGAGGGAAGCGAGCGAGTCGCGGCAGCGGCGGCAGGCACAGGGCAAACACTAAGAGAATGAGCGGGGCCAGGTCTGGCTGGGGAGGAAGTGACACCAGCGCCGCGGGCCTCGGGGGGGAGGAGCCAAGCTGGCCCTTGGACGCTATTTATAGCGCCTCCCAGCTGTGGGCCGCCCGCCAGCCCTGGGTTGAATTTCTTTAGAATTTTTCAATTTTTCCCACGGCACACCAGGCAACATCTCGTGGCACACTAGTGTGCCGCGGAACAGTGGTTGAAAAACGCTGCTGTATAGGACCTTAGAAAGTAGAAACTACTGTAGTTCACTATTAGATGAAAATTGACATTAGATGACAACAATATGTATTTTGATACATACTAGAATTTCTTAGTTGACCTGGGTGCATTTTGCATCCCACTTACTCTGATAATTTACTCGACATTTTATAGCTGAACTTATTCTGCCATTAAAATGAAAGGGTTGTGTTTTACATATACGCCACATAGCTGGGAATGAGAAATAAAAACCTTTGCATGGATTGCTGTATTTTGCCATAAGCACTTCATGTCAAAACAAAGCCTTACAAGATCAGGATTAAAAGGGTGAACCCTGCTTGCGATGTGATCTCAGAAACATAACCAATAAATAAAATTAGCAGAGTTGATTTCTCAATCTATGCTTAAATATAAATACACCATGATGATATCAAAGTATTCCATATGACTTACATGTCCACATGTAAGAAGGGTAGGTATATTAATTTTCAAAACTTCTAAATAGATTTTTCCTCAAATAGATGTTATTTCTAGGCATGCAATTTAGAGATCTCTTACAAAGGGGAAATTCAAGAGCATTCACAGGATTTTGCTTGCAGGAACATTTATTTTATTGTAAAGGAAAGCTATATACAGTATTGTACATTTGTTTGGCTCTTTTCCAGTTGAAACTTGTGGGTGCACCTAGGGGAACACTGATGCCGTATACTGGGAGTTCCCTTAAATAACACATGGTCACTTCCGCCTAAATATTCCACCACTTCAACCCAATTAACAAGGTCCTCACTGTTGGTTATGATCAGATCTAAAATAGCTGTTCCTGTTGTTCCCTCTTCCACCTTCTGGGCCATGAAATTGTCTGCAAGGCCAGTAAGGAATTTATTGGACCTTCTATTCTTAGCTGAAATTAATGCCAACATATGTCAGGAGAGTTAAAATCTTAGAGATCTAAAATGAGAGGTCATCCTCAATCAGGACTATGATCTGTGGGATTCATCGGGAGATTGTTATAGATTAGTGTACGGCCAACAGAACATAAAGGGAGTTGGAATGTAATTTTTTTTTGTAAAAGTATTAATCTGATTTTTTGGTAGCAGACAACAGTTTATTTCATACTTATAGTTATGGTTTGATAAGAATTGATGAGCAAGAATATTTCAACCGCAACATTTCTGGCCATTAGGAGAATCCAATCAGCAGCAACATAGATTTCTCAACAACTTAGGAAATAATAGCTGTATGAGTGATGTTGTTTAAAGTGTGTATAAGTAATATTTAGTCATCTTTAACAATGAAATATTAGTTACAGCAAATAGCTGCTAATATGCTTTAGAGTAATATAACCCAGAACGTTATCTGTATTGTAAGTATTTTTATAGGAAAAATACTTTAAATTGTATTCTTTGATTTTCAGTTAAAGCTTGGCAGATAGAGAATATTATATAAATGGGGTTATTTCTGGGCATTCATTAGCACCTAAAATAATCTTTCTTCTGAAAAAGTATGTGAAGGTTCTTTATAGAATAATTTCATAGATACATGTACAGTATAGGTATTGAAACAAATTCTTATATGGAGATTGTAGATGTTGAAGCAACATGAATATTAATTCATTGGTATTACTTCAAATATAGTTATATTGAGTGAGATTAGTTTCTGTGAACATTCAAAATCCTCAGTAATAGCTAGAGCTTTTAACTTTGTTCTCACTAAAAAGGTACTGTATACGGATGAGATCACATCACTGCTAGAAAGTGGCAATGACTTGAAATAACTACTAAGGAAAGTGAAAGAAGCACATTCAGAAAGCAAGATTATAGGTGAACATTAAGACAAAATAATGTCTAAATATGGCTAAAATAAATATTGTATGCTAACTTGGATCCTTTTTTAAAAAAAAAGGTAAGGTAAAAATATTTTAAATGAAGAAATAAGTTGTGCCCCACAGCTCTGGTAGCACCAGCTGGTGGCTATTATGGGAGAGTTAAAGCTCCCCGCATTCTCCTGCCAAATTCTGGGAATCCCCTTTATCTTTGGAAGTCTGGCCATAGCTGATGACATCACCAGAATTGAACTGGCATTATTTACACCAATAGGATTCTGCCCATAGTGTTGCATTCTTAATTGCTACATATGGATATGGAAGCAGGACAGGGAAGAAAGCTAAAAGGGGCAGTGGGAGCCTCATTCAAAATATAATGATGGAGGACACCTTTACAGGTACCATAGCCAGCTAGAAAAACAAATAATTGGGTATGGAATGAAATTAAGCCTGAAGTCTCTTTAACACAGAAATGGCCAAACTGAGGCTAGCATACCTTGGATATATTATTAGACAACACTCACTTGAAAATACAATAACGGAAACACAAAATATGGGGGAAAGTGAAGACATCATGAAAAGAGGAACACCAAATACTAGATGCATTGACTCAATAAAGGAACCCTGGTCTTCAACTGTCAAGATCTCACAAGGGCTATTAATGATACAACCTTTGGGTGGTCAGTGATTCATAAGATTACCATAGAGTGAAATTAACTAATCAGCATAAAATAGCAACAATGGAAACAACTTTGATTAGACTTTATTATAGTATAGAGAAGTGTTGGGGAATCTATGGCACAGGTGCCAAAGGTTGCATGGAATGCGCTTTCTGTGCACACACAACATCGCCCCCTCATAGCCACGGCACTTCCCCCTCTGCTCAGAGCATGCCACTGTGCTCTGTGCAGAGAGCTGGGTGAAGGGAAGGCAGCAGCTTGTGGGCTCCTTCATAGCCCAAGTTTACTCTCCAGCCCCGCTGCTCTGGGCATCCCAAAAAAGGCATGCTTGGAGAGTCAACGGGGGCTACAAAGGAGGCCACAACCTACTGCCTCCCCTTCACCCAGCTCTTCACGGAGCCATTTTGGCAGCCTCGCCGAAGGTAACACCCTTCGGGAAAGCAAGAATCAAAGAGTAGGGGTGCTACCCTTTGGGAAAGTGAGGACGGAAGGGCAGGTTTTGAATTTTCCATGACCACAGTATGGGTGCTGTGCCTGGGGTCAAGGCAAAAGTCTGCTCTTGGATCCTCGCATTGCCGAAGGGCAGCACCCCACAAGGAGCCCACAAAGGGTGCTACCTTTGTGGGCTCCTTCATAGCCCCAGTTTACTCTCCAGCTATGCTGCTTTTGGGGTGCCCAGAGCGGTATGGGTGGAGAGTAAAGGGGGGCTATGTACGAGCTCGCAATCTGCTGCCTCTCCTTCGCCCAGTTCTCTGCACAGAGCCGTTTTGACCGTCTTGCTGAAGGTAGCACCCTTCAGGAAAGCAAGAATCAAAGAGTAGGGCTGCTACCCTTTGGGAAAGTAAGAATCAAAGGGCAGTTTTTTTAAATTTCCTGTGGCCACGGCGAGGGTGCTGTGGCTGCAGGAAATTCAAAATCCCGCTCTTTGATCATCTCTTTCCGGAAGGGTAGCACCCAAAGCATCTGTAACCCAGGGTACCACTGTATTCAGGTTAATTTGCCGTATTGGTGCTTTGCGAAAAATAAGTGGGTTTTGAATTGCAGTTTGGGCACTTGGTTTCTAAAAGGTTCGCCATAGACAGTAATGGTAATCTTGAACAACAGAACTTTGGTATCATTAAAGGGCTGCAAAATGTTACATACAGTTATCCCCCAATTATTGCGGGGGGTTAGGGACCCAGCCTGACCCACAGTAAACGGTCGGGACTGGGGGGGCTGTTTGGGACCTCCTACACTTACCTTAGGCCTGGTGCTGCCCCACATGGCCCTCCAATGGGCTTCCCAGACCTGCCCGAGGCCCCAGAGGTGGTTTCCAGTGGCCTGAAAGTCACTTCTGGTTTTTCAGACGTCACTTCCAGTTCGCTGGAATCGACTTCTGGGGCCCTTTTGGAGTTCCCAGAAGTGTTTCTGGTGGCCTGGAACTCGCGTTCGGTTTTTGGAAGTGATTTTGGGTTTGCCAGAAACCACTTTTGGGGCCTCTGACAGGCCCAGGAAGCCTGTTGGAGGCCCACTTGGGGCAGCGCCAGGCCTCGAGTAAGTGTAGGAGGCCCTGAACAGGCCCATGTAGCTTGCCTCAGGAGCCCTTGCTTTCATATACTTTCATATACTTCAGTTCTGTGCCATACCGGTAACCCAGGTATAACCCAGGTGTTCTTGGAGTGCCACGCCCTGAAATCCTCCCCAGCACAAGGATGTGGTGCAGGGCTCTGGGAGTCACAGTCCAAGAACACCTCGGTTACCCAAGGTTGGGAACCACTGATCTAGACTATCTGGGTTCAGCTACTGGACTTATACCACTGTCTTACATAAGCTTATTTGGTGAAGAGCGGGATTAAAGGGATACAGTGTGGTGCAGAGGATGAAGTCTCACCTCCAACCTCGCTCACACCAGCATCATCAGAACTTTAGTCCTGCAACTGCTTCGATCGGAGCTGGCCCAAGCTATCTGGCTGCCAGAGGAGAAAGATCAGATGGTGCCAATCCTGCATTCCTTGAAGCGAAGCCAAATGCACTAGTAGTTGAATCTTATTTCAACACTGGCAGGAGTACTGTGTCCTCTACCACAACAAAGGACAAATGATAGCCAGCCATGTGTCAAACATAATTGTGTCTTCCAATTAGCTGCTGCTGATTTTCTTCACAGCCATAAAGGTCTTCCTTGAATTAAAACTTCAATTACTCTGCAAGATGAATTCTGCACGTACCAGCATATGCTGTATTTACTTTTTGCTTGCATGGAATCCTCTCTCACACAAACCATAACAGGCAAACACACATTCTCACATTAACCCATCAACCCACCAGAGGACTGCATGGCAGCCTTAAATACTGACATGCAACTAAAACTAATATACAGCGGGGCACAACATCTGTGGATTCTCTCTTGAGAAAGGCTTGCCTGGCACCTACCGTACTAAGTTGAGAGCCTTTCATGTTTGCCAGAACTGGTGATATAACTTTGGTTTTATGTGCTGAGTGTTTTTATTTATTTTTGTTTCATTTACATCCCATCTTTCCTCCAATGACCTCCAGTATGATTTTATGGTTCTCTTCTTGCCCATGTCAGCCTCACAACAATTCAGAAAGTAGGTCAAGCTGATGGATCGTGCCTGGTCGAGTAAGTCCCATGGCCAAATCAGGATTTGAACCCAAGTCTCTTTGGTCCTATTCAGACACTCTAACCACTAAAACAAACCAGCTTTTTTTGCTAATTTGTAGGGTTTTTTTAAAAAAAAACTATTTTGTACATGACTCAAATAACTGTTGTCACTGGATTATCTAAAAGTATAAAACATAAATGAATACAAGTTAATACAGTATACCTAAACCCCACCATACATGAATTACAATCCTTAGGTAACTGGGGCAAAATGCTTGGCTTTACTATACTCATGTACACACCGTTTCCAGTGATACATTAGATTAGATATTCAACAGATCTGCTCCACACACTTTATCTTCTCATGTTTTTTTCCCCTCCCTAGGCATTATACTTACCAAAAGCAATGTTCTGTCTTCATAATGTGCACAGCTGGTTTTACCACTGGAGTGGTTATCAAAAAGTGTGCGTGAGAGGGGAAGACATTGATCTATGCAAAATTCAATTCAGGAACAGTTCAGCTACACAGCAAACACTAGAGGCTACACAGAATTGGTTTGTTTAAGCTGTCTTCATTAATTACTCAGCAAATTACCTGGCTAGAATGGTGACTACACAATGGATCTGCTATGGCAACAGCCCTCTTTACTTTTTCATAGGATGAAAGGAACAAGCTTGCTTCCAAAGAACAAAAGCACACACAGATCAAATTCATCCGATGCATCTCATTACTACTTTGTAGTATACTGTACTTTCATCCATATTTTTGCTAGAATTTATGTGCAAGGCAATGGTTGGCTTTAAATCATTTTAAAAGACCAATTCCCCCCTGAATTTCTAGAATTAATGTGTGCAAAGACCACTCCCATGCCTTTCATCTAAGAAAACAAGCAGGCATCTCTGAAAACTTCAAGTTATCTAGAAGAGTGTCCAACTAGATCATTGTTTTGCTCCCAAGTAACTAGGTGTTAATTTGGATCACAAAAAAGAAAATACTGCTAGAATTAAACTATTGCTCAATTATACATTCTATTAATTCATTGTTTTGTGGTGCATCTGCTTCTGATATGAAGAACGAAAGAAAGTTACAAGAGAAGGGTAAAATTTAACCCCTCAGATATTCCTAGCTAAACATTTCCCTGTTTGGGACAAGAAATTAAATTGGTGGAAAAATACGTTATTTATTATATTTTAATAGATGTATTTGTTTGTAGGGGGAGATATGGGGAGATTGTGCTGGCTCATCTGTTAAGGTGGCTGGTTCTCAGGTCAACCATCTATTTTATAAGCCAAATTACTTTAAAGCTTTCCTAACTAGGTAAACTCAAACTCCAAAAATGTATTTACTGTATTTTATTTTGTTGCTTGAAATGCTCATTTAAAATAGGTAGATGTATTCACAAATAAAGGGTTGCAAAGAAAGGAGTTGAAAATCAAATTGTCGATATTTTAATGCTCTTTGCACAAATATAAAGCTCTGCTGTAAATGAGGCAGACCATTTTATTAACATCTTTCCCCTTTCCAGAAATAACAGTTGTACTGACGTCCCCTGCTTTATTGCAATTCATATACAGTGGGCCCTCGTATAACAAACAGTTTGTATAACATAAAATCTATACAACATAAAAAATTCTGGCTAGGAACCTCTGGACTACATCATTGAATTAGCTGCTGTATAGTAAGTTCAACACTTATATAAATACTGTTGATTCATTATATCTGTTCTACTACCCACTGAATTCAGGCTAATAAACACAACATTGTCTTTCAAGGTAGACAGTCCACCCTCTGATTTTCTATTACATTTTCTAAGCTAGCGGCCATCATCCCTATACCGTGTGACAGGGAACATGGGCTGAAATCCTATTCCTTAGTATAGTGAGTTGCAACTAGAGTAGACCCAATGGACTGACTATACAGACGAGTTGATTTGCCAACCCTCTCTGAGTCAATGGGCCTACACAAGTTGTGATTTACTGCACTAAAGAGCAGCAGTTCAGCCACTATGTTACATAGCCATCAACTACTTATGATTGGTTCTGATTTGCTGCCTTCTTGGAAGCCTGCCATAATTTAAAATATAAGGACATAGAGAAAAAGGCTAGCTTACAAGTGAGGAAAAGGATTAGGTGAAAGGAAGATGAAGATTTTCACCTCAGGAAGGAGGAAACAGGATATTACTAGGTACCTATAGTCTGTAAGAGCCTTCATGGAGCTAGTATTTTCGCCTTGTTACAAAATTCTCTCTCTCTCTCTCTCTCTCTCTCTCTCTCTCTCTCTCTCTCTCTCTGTGTGTGTGTGTGTGTGTGTGTGTGAACAGTTCCAGTGTGTCATAGAATACTATCATCCAATATGGACCATTGTGATGCATTTATTGTTTTCTGTTTGTCTGAACTCAGCATTGCTGCGTTAATATATTTCTATCTCCACTTCTATATTTGGGAGTATGTTCTTGTACCTCTTTGTGTTCCTTTGTATTATATGTATTATGATGTAACAGGATGTATGCATATTATCATTATATTGGTGTTTTTACAATCCTACCTGTAGATACCAAGATTTACATCTTGATTTCTGCGTGAAAAGCACATGCTCTGCCAGCTAGGAGAGGCCCCTCCCAGTGAGAAATTGCCTGAGCATTGAGTATAAGCTTTGGGAATGTAATCAAACATGGTTTAATATTATATCCTGTTGTTATAAAGCTGTGGTTCCTTTGAGAGTGCAAACAGGAGTGATTGATCATCTGTACTGGAATAGGAAGAGACTGTGTTTTTATGGTTGGCTGTTAAGTGCACAGTAACTACCCCACATGTTCAATTTTAATTTCCTCAGAAGAACCAAAAGAGTGTGGAAATGTCATGTTGCTGTTGAAAATTGCTCACCAGAATTGCTAATGACAGAATTTCCTGCCTTTCTATTTCCCAATTCCTTTCCGCCCTTCTGCCCCATGAAAGTATAGGGCTTACTTCTCATGAAGTTTATTAAATGTTGCATATTGAGACCAGAACTACTATATTTTGATTGCCTAAAGGTCTTCTAAATAGGAAACACAGTCTTTTGGAGCATCTGTAGGGTGAAATAGATGAGAAAAGCAGGGGAAGAGCTTACCCCCTTTTCTAGGTTGGTGGGAAACCCCCTCAATTAAGGGTAGCCAAGGCTGCCGTGCTGTCAAAATCAGCTGCTTACCAACACCCAGGTTATTTTGACAGCTCCGCACAGCCTTTGTTGCCAGCTGACTGAGGGGTTTTCCTCCCAACTCAGCAAAGGGGGGAAGCTCTTCCCCTGCTTTGTTGGGTTGGGGCAGGCACCCAGATGGCTCCTTCATCACCAGTCCCCCCCCCATGGTGCTTGCTCCCTGCTGTGGTGGCAAGCACTGGAAGGGTTTCGGCCTGCTTCCCCATGCCCTGGTTTTGCCTTGGAAGGAGGCATATACTGCAACTCCTCTCGTTTGTGGGGTTTCTGCCTGCTTGCTGCCAGGGCATCGGGGTGCAGACCGTCTTTCCCCCAGTGGCTTCGCCTCCCTGCCCCCTCCTCCTTTGAAGGCACCCAAAAGCTGAAAGGAAGAGGGTGGCATGGAGGCAAAGGCACCGGACTTCGCAACCAGCCCCCCCACACACACACTTTTGCTCCCCATCAAACTGGCTGCCCTTCGCCCTCTGTGCCGAGCAGTGAGCGAAGGGCAGCCAGTTTGGTGGGGAGCAAAAGCAGGTGGCTGGTTGCAGAGTCTTAAAGCACAGGGAAGGCTTCACAACCAGCCACCCGACTTTGCCTGGTCTCGCTTCACCCAGTTGGCTGAAGCGAGACTGGTCGGCAGAAGTAAAACTGCTGCCCGTCACTCGCCACAGCTTCTCTCCTGCCGCCTGGTCTTCAGCCATATCAGGTGACAGGCGTAAAGCCGCTGTCCCCGCTCACCACCACCACCCGGCTGTGGCAGCGAGGGGGACGAGCGGGCAAGGGTGACTACCAGGTGTTCTTGCGCTTCAGGTCCTGTTGGCTCCAGCCTTCACAACCAATAGTGAGAGGTGATGGGTGTTGTAGTTCAGACTTCAGCATCGGAAATAAGGAGTTTCTTCATTAAATAACTGCAAGTCATGCACTGTTGTAGAGCAGGGACCACACACTCATTCATGGGCCTTGGAGAGCTCCATACCCCCACATTTTTGTTTACAAAAATAGTTTTTTTCCTGCTAGAAAAAGGAGGCATTTGCACCCTTGATATGGGATTTTTCTCCCCTCCCTCCCGCCCCTTCTTGTGTACCTCTCAGACATGACAAAATCACCTCATATGATATCTAGAAAACACAAAGGGGAAATGTGGGGCAATAATTTTTTAAAATGTTTTAGTTCATATAAGAACCCTGGGCTCTCAGTATGCCCATGGACCACATGCTTATCACCACTATAGAATATTATGTTAAAATAACATTAATAAAATGCAGAGAGGAGATATAGCTCAGTGACAGAAGAAAATTAGAAATTCAGCTTTTAGCATCCTTATTTCAGTTCAGGAGTTGTTCCAGAAAAGACTCTGGCCTCGGTCAGTTGGAATTGACTCTGCTACTCTGAAAGGGCCAGTTGGAAGGTAGCTTTATACACTGGAAAGCTGCACTTATTTAATAAAGAAGCTTCCGGTTACTGTTTTGCAAGTTTTCCCAATGGGAGATCATCATGCCAGCCCTTTGGATCAAAATTTCCATACTGGGCTGAAGGAGAAGTTTTCTTAGTGAAGTACTTATTTATGCAGATGAACCAAGAGACTTGTGGCAATAGAATTAATTGCATTTCTAAAGTGGGTGAGCTTGGTTTTTAAAAGCATCTGGCAGTTCAAACATATCAGCAGTCCAGCATTGCAATTTTTTAAGAAGGCTTTTCAATTGTCATAATTGTGTTCTCATTTCCATCCACAGATTCTGGGACTTCTCCAAGCCTGATCCTCTGCTTGAGACTGTGGAGCATCATACAGAATTTACCTGTGGTCTGGATTTGAGCCTCCATCACTCTGGCCAGGTAAAAAACATTCCTGACGGCAGGAGTAGTTGAATTCTGGTTGTAGAATTCACGGATGGAATTTGGAAATCTTACTGGTAGAAAAGAGCATTGATGATCTCTTTTGTTTATATACAGTATTTTTTCCATGTATAAGACTATATTTTGGTCTAAAATAAAAATTGAGGGTTTTCTTATACAGTACATTGAAGTAAATTGAGAAGAGAAGTACATGATTGTAAAACTGTTCTTTTGGGTTGGAAAAGTGGGGGTCGTCTTATAAATGAGAGTGTCCTATAGATGGAAAAATATGGTACCTTGATTACTTCTGTAATCTTAAAGTTTTAATTTAAAATCTAAAAATTTCTTAAAAATGCTTAGTGATCTTAAATACAGAAACAAAGAATGTCCAGTTTTATTGTAACAATTATAATCTCCAAGTTAATTGATCAATATTTTTAAAAGTAAATCTCATACTGTGGTACCTTGTATAAAGGAATTAATTCGTTCCAAATGAAATTATGTTAAGCAAATTTTCCTTTATACAAATTCCCATAGGAATGCATTGAAAATGGAGTGATCCCATTTTTATGTTGTACGGATTCTCCCCATAGGCAATTATGTTAAGCAAATTTCCCCTATCTCCGGAATTTTTATATTGTTATTTTATGTTATACAAGCTGTTTGTTGTACAAGGGTCCACTGTATATCATGGTGATGGTTCAGTATCTTTCTTCAGCAAAGTTGAAGGATATAGCAGTGAAATGACACTTATCAGTCTCTGGGCCCACAATAAGGTATCAAACAGTGCAGTGTTTACACATGATAGTGAAGAAGGCGTAGTTATTTAACGGAACCACCATGTGTAGCCCCTCTTAGGGTAAAGTTTGCTGAACAACCTTTGGTATTAAAATATAGTTATGAGTGGCAGCTGAGTAGACTTTAGTTGACCTGGGCTTCAGTCTGCCCTTGGCCATGGACACGTACTGTGCAGTAAGACACTACTACTACTAGATCAGGGGTAGAAAACTATACTTTTCTAAAGACTAAACAAAATCCCAGGGCACATTCATTATTTTCTTTTGATTAACAAAAATAAAATGTTCAGATAGTCCCTTAAAATAGAATGTGCTAAATTCCTTCTGTGTTGCCAAGAGGAAGTCTTCTTCATAATTACTAACAGCAACCAATGCTATAGAACAACTTCCAAGTATAGGAAAGAAAATGACTGGTCCATTTCTTAATTAGAGCTATAAAATTTTAGTTAAAATGCTGCACAAAACCATACGTGCTAAAAGTAGTCGTGTTATATTCAATGGAATATAATTTTACTTAACTCTGGATTGCAAATAATGGGTACAACTGTTGTACCATAAGGGCTATGTGTTATCTATATTTTGATTGGCTGAAGTGTGCATATTATTGATTGGCTGAGTGTGCATATTCTTTGTGTTTACAAAAGGTTACAGTCATGTCTGGAAGTTCTTGTTGGCTTTGACCAGCATTTAGTTGCTCAATGCTTCTCTTGATTCTAGTTGTGCACCAAGCTTATTTATTTTAACTCTGTTTCCATTACTTCACAGCATTGATCCAAAATGTTCAGATTTCTTTATAAACCTAACTTTGTTTCATATTAAATTATGACAATAGTCACATTTTCTTCAAAGTATCCAAAGGTGAATTCTCTTGAGTCAGGTCTTTGTCCACTTTTAACTTTTAGTACAGTGCTAATAAGCAAATCAAATAAAAATAGTATATTTTTTACATTTTGGGGAATTGCAGCTTAGAGGGTTTTGTGAGCATTTCCTCTTTCCACAGACATTGCTTTAAGGTATAAATAGTACCTATTCAAATTTGATGGTTGAGGAGTCTGGCTCTTGCTTCAGAGGCCAATTTCATCTTTTCTTGGCTGAATATGTTCCTTTGAAGATACAAAGAAACGTTTCTTTGCTTCATGAAGGGCTTGCAATGGTGGTATTTAAGAACTGCAGAGTATTTGACACAAAGGTATGGAAAAGAAATGAGCACCCTGGGAATGTTTTGATAATTTTTTGTACCTAGTTATACATTCTCTTAGCTCCGGAGAGCACTGGCTACTATATGTAAATGAATGTTTTCTGCTGCGCATGGTTGTCACCCCCACTTTTTTAAAGCAGTTGTCTGCATTAAAGCAGGATAGGTGTTTTGAATGGAGTGAGAGAACATTCTCTTTTAACAGTTTTATGAAGCATGAACCACCATTCAGTTTTCTAAATTGCAATTTTAAATTTTCTTTTCAAGTAAAGCATCTGTAAATATGAAAGTGTTATAGTTTGCAAAGTGCCTATTTGAAAGCATCTCTAATGCCAAAACTGAAGTTCAGGTTAGATCCCATGGAGTCCGGTTTGCGCTAGAGAAATTGCCAATTTTGTTGTTCTAGTTGTAGTTGTTATGTACCGCAAGGTAAAAGTCCCCCCCCCCCGCACATGCGTGCTAATCATGTCGGACTCTAGGGGTGGTGCTCATCTCCGTTTCCAAACCAAAGTGCCAGTGTCGTGCAAGTCCGTTGCCATGTGGTTGGCATGACTGAAGGCATTTCTGCACACGGAACCCTGTTTAACTTCCCGTTTTTTATGGCAGTACCTATTTATCTACTTGCATTTATATGCTTTCGAACTGCTAGGTTGGCAGGAGCATATACCACCAAGTCATCACCAACTTACAGCAACCCTATTAATGATGTTCCCGACTGCCCTGCTCAGCTCTTGTAAACCGAAACATGTGGTTCTTTAGGGTGTCAGTCCATTTCCCCCCCCTCTTTTGCTGCTGCCTTCCAACTTTCTTAGCATTATTGTCTGTTAGAGAGCATCCTGCCATCTCATGATATGCCCTAAAAGTAGGATTGTCTCAGTTTCAACATTTTTGCCTCCAGAGATTGTTTGGGCTTGATTTGATCTAGAACCCACTTCTTTTCCTTCCTGTCAGACCATCGTGTCCACAAACCTCTCCTCCAGCACGACATTTCAAACAAATCATTCCTCCTCTGCCCCTGTCAGCTACCATTTCTCTTCAGCTTTCACATGGTGCCTGGAAATACAAGAGCACAGATGATTGTGGTCTTGGTCTAGAATGATTCATCCTTACACTTCATGAACTTTTCTAATTTTGCTTTGTGCAAACTGCCCAGAGTCCCTGTTTGGGAAATCGGGTGGTCTATAAATGCAATAAATAAATAAATAAATAAATAAATAAATAAATAAATAAATAAATAAATCCCTTATTGCTGCCCTTCCTGGTCACAGTCTTGTTCTGAATTCTTGGCTACAGTCTCAATTTGAACTGACAACTGAATCAAGATATTTTAAAAAAATCTCTCGCTATTTCAGTGTCATCACTATTGGTGCTAAAGTTGAGTAGTTCTTCCATAGCCATGATTTTTGTTTTCTTCAAGTTCAACTGCAGTCCTGCTTTCACACCTTCTTCTTTCATTTTTACTAAAAGGTCAGAAAATAGTGTTTCAATCTGTGCTGGATGAGGTTTATACTCTCCCTGAAAACACAAGTTTGCAGCTGGAGCGTGCTGCGTTCCTCCTTGAGACTAGATACTCAGGCCTCAGCAGTGGCCAGGAGTGCATTTGTAAGGGTAAAGACTAATGCACCAGCTGTGCCTGTTCCTGCAGATATCTGATTTGGCCATGGGGACAGATGCATTAGTTACTTCCTGTTTCGATTAGTGTTACATGCTCCGTGTGGAACTGCAAAGTGTTCAGAAACCCCAGGAGTTAACAAAATGTCACTGCCAAATTGTTAACTGGAACTGGTTCCTCCATTTCCAGGCACAGCTCATAGTGCTGGTTTTGACTTAACAATGCCTTAAACAACTTGGGTGCAAGCTACATGAAGGACTGCTTCCCCCTTTATAACCGCCTGGCCAAGTTTTTTTAAATAACAGAGAGTTCAGTCTCACCATCCTTGCTGGTATATTTGGTAACACAAGAGAGGGCCCTCTCTATCGTTTCTCCCAGGATTTAGAATTAGAACTCCTTCCCTCAGGAAGCCAAGCTGACCTCCTGTTTAAGGTCCATTGGCAAGCAGGCAAATAACTTTTTTATCAGGCAGGGTTTTTTTCCCCTCTCAATAACTGGCTACCTAAAAATGGTTTCTTTAAAATGGGGTATTGTTGGTTTGTTTTAAGCCTTCACTATGTTTGTTCTAATATTATAAGCCACCTTGGGTCCTCTTGAGGGGAAATGTGCGGTATAACTATTTAAAACAAAGAAACAAATAATAAAGTGCTACCAGAACTTTGATTTTGCCTCCTTCCCAGCAGCTATCTTTCCTAGAAAAGTCAATTTGGTACCTGTGGACTATTGAGATGGAAGTAGGTGCTGATTGTAGCTGAGAACTTTAAGCAGAAGTGTTGCCCATTTTCTGTGAGGATATTCAAGTTCTCATTGTTTGAACATGCTTAAATGTTGCTTCATATCATTGGCTGCTTTCACACAACCACCAAAATCCGCTGCAAAGTGCTCGCAGATGTGGAGCATAAAATTGTTTTCCCACCGGCAGCGGACTTAAAAAAAAAGTGCGACCATGCCCACTTAAGCGCAACCCAGTGCATTTTACAAGTACACAAGACCGTGGGAAAAGGGGAAATCTGCACAAAACCCCGTTCGCCTCCATTCCAGTGTCTTATTCATGATAATCGTTGTATTTGCATTGCATGAGCCTCGTGGCGCAGTGGTTAAATGCCTGTACTGCAGGTAAAACTGTGCTCACGACCTGGGTTCAATCCCCGGTAGCAGGCTCAAGGTTCACTCAGCCTTCCATCCTTCCGAGGTCGGTAAAATGAGTACCCAGCTTGCTGGGGGGGGCAATGTGTAGCCTGCACACTGTAATCAAAATTGTAAACCGCCCAGAGACTACTTGTAGTGGTATGGGGCGGTATATAAGCAGAACACTTTTGCTTTTTTTTTTTTGCAAGCAGGCACTCCCTGCCCCATGTGGTGCATGTCTGGCCCTCCTCCGCCTTCTGTGTGGGTTTTTTCCCCATTTTAACAGACAGGAATTCTTAATGGGCTTCTTGTCCTGCTACAATTAGCTGCTGCCGACTGGAGAAAGCATGTTGGGGAGGCGGAGGAGAGCCTGCATTCTTTTTCTCCCTCCCCTCATTAATCCACAGCAGACAGAAGCAATAGAATCGGAGTGCGGAAGGTGGGAACACAAGAACCACGACAACGACCACGTGATCGCTGGTTGGGGGGATCCGCATTTAAGTTGCCAGCGGGTTTTAGTGTTCATGTGAAAGCAGCCGTTGGCTGTCCCAAGTGCCTCTAGTTAAGTTTCTGCTGTATTTATTTATTACCCTGTGAATGTGTTCAATAGTGAATAAATCATGCTCAACAAACATTTGCACATGGCTGACTCCACTGAACCACTGGTAGTTGCAACAGAAAAAGACTGTTATTCTTTGAAAGAGAGTCCAAATGTAAAGTATGCAACATAATGCTGTAACTTGCTGGTACAGACAAAGGGCATATACATTTAGGTAGGTTTTTCTCAATCATCTTGGCAACCATTGTATACTCTTTGCTTTTTAAAGTGGTAGTTAAAGCTAGCAAAAACTCGGAATTCTGCCAGACTTTGTAATAGTATGTTAATTTTAGCAAATAATAGCACATAATCAATGTTTGTCACCTTAACAAAACATTCACAGGATATTTTGCTACTTAAGTTAAGCTTTCATTTCGTGTTGCAGCTTCATATGTCTATGTTTATGAGGAAGATAATTTTAGTTTTTAACTAAATGTTAAAAACAAGCTGCAGCTCATGTCATTGTCCAGTATCCTGTTTTGTAGTTCTCCCTGCACAAAAAGGGTGATGTCACTGGCTCTGTTAGATTGCCACTAGTTAATGGCAATTAGTCAAAATCTTTGGCTGTGAGCAGCTTGTAAGGAGTTATTGCACCCAAAAATCAAATAAGGAAACTCTTTAATTAGAGGCCATCTGCTGCAGCTTGTTTTGTCATTCCTATTGCAAAGGCAGAGCTACTAAACAGGATAGTAGCCAGTATTTCAGAAAGTGTACAGCAATAATTCTTTTAGATTGATTAGGATGGTGAACAATGAATTGCCTGTGGCTTAATTCCAACACTATCTCAAAACCCACATTCCAAAGATGAGTGTTAAAAAAGTAAAGGGCGGAGCCAGTTCTGAGCTGCAACTCAAGGTCTACTCCGAAGTAAGCACCGTCAACATTCAAAATAAGGCATTTAATATTCAACCTGGATCTGAAGGGGTCTACTCAGCCAATCTTTTAATATGCAAAATATTTCCATTCTCAGAAAAAGAATGAAAATGTATCCTAATAGTTACTGAAACTGTCACGCTAGAGAAGCTGGGACAGGTAGTCAAATTTGGATCTTTTTTTTTTTTTTTTTTTTTTTTTTGCTTCTAAGAAATGGAGGTTGTGGAACAAAAACAAAAACAAACAAGCCTGCTGTGGTCTGGAAGTCTAGTCATGGCAACTGGACTTCTTTTCTTGAGATTGAAATATTTCGCTGCTCGTCCAAACAGCTTCGTCAGCCTGAGCAATGGTATGCCTGCTATGGTAGAAAACAATGGAAATAATGCCGGAGCACTCCACAGACACTTGGAAAACCTGAAAAGCAAATGGTCAGCGATTCTCTAATATCAGACAAGTGGCGTGGGCACGAGAAGAGATTCCACAAGCCATATTGTGACATGAGGCAGGTTCTGTGAACCAGATGTTCCCCTCCTCTGAAATGAATTGCAGTCCATTTTAGAATCATACCTATGTGTACAGTATTTGTCTATGGATTCAGCCCAGTTGCAGCCAGTAAGGCACACACGATATGCAGTAGAGTACTGCATGTGTCTACCCAGAGGTATGCCCTATTGGGTTTTATGAGGTTTACTGTCAGGTAAGTGAGCATTACATCCTAATTGCATTTAAGTGAGAATAATAACAATTGCTAGTTCTCAGTGGAGTTCAATGGGTATCAGCCATTTCTATTTTGTTTTATTTGTACCCTACCTTTCTTCCCAAACCACAATGACAAACACTAAACTCAAATAAAACAGACAGCAGTAACACATAGAACAGATCAAGTAAAACAAAAGTCAAAGAAAATCACATCAAATCAACAACAGAAAAGAAAGCAAGGAAGACAGAAAGAAGCCAAAAACCCACACACCAAATTAGTTAGTAAGCCCTTTTGCACTAACCTTGCTTAGCTGTTAAAAGCGTCTAAGAGATTCTTCATCCTTACTTTCTTGAGCAATCAGAAAATAATATGTCACCCAGGTAATTTCAAAAGGCGGAATAGATTACCCCAGTCCCCTAAAAGTGGCTCTGAACTGCAAAGTAAAATTGTAATAATAAATAGCTAATTCTAGCCCTGTCAGAAACATAAAGCAAGAAGCAGGTCAGTGAAAATGAGGGCTAATTAATAAATGGGTGCTAGTTTTTATTCTGCAGGTAAAAATGACATTATAAATATAGCCAATGACAAACATTTTAATGATAAAAAATTGATTTTTTGCTTTAATGAAAACTGAATGTGACTTGAAAGATGAGCTCTGTCAACCTCTATATTTACAAAAATCACATTCCCTGGCTTTGAAAAACCACTGGAGCTGAAATGGCTGCTGCACATTCAGTCCCTAATGGCTGGGAAGAAATTAGCAACCACGACAGCTTCTTTGATACAGATTGCTCAACAGTCATCTTGAGGCTGCATATCCTTAAAAATGAAAAATGTGGGAGCAGTAATTAGAATGCAGTAACATGAAGGAGGCCGGCTGGACCATGAGCAGGATCATTCCCTACTTGAACATGTTGTTGCAAGTCCCACATGCACATTTAAATCACTGTCTTGATCCGCACATTTTCCTGGCAAGGTATGCAGAAGCAGCAGGTTGGAAGCACTAAGCCACCAAGTGTGTGTTTATTGTGGATAGTAGCATTCTAAACAGGAGGGTGCCACTCACAATTGACACAAGAAGCATGGGCTTTGTACTTGGGTAAATGTGCAGAAAGCATTAACAAGCATTTTTGAGGCACAATGGAGAACGAAAGGATTGCCTTGCACCTCTCTCTCTTGTATTTCTCAAAAGACTCTCCGCTAGACTCTAGGGACTTACCACATGCAAGAGGAATCATGGCAATTGCCCCCTTAATAGTATGCAGCCTAACAACAATGTATAATTTCAATAAATCTAAATCCATTCTTCTCAAAAATTAATCACACACACACACACAAAAATAGAACCATGAACATTGGGCTTGTTTATAATACTAAAATTAATCTTAAAATTCCCTACTGGGCCTGTAACTAACTAGTCAGCTTATTTATGGTAATTAATTGAATGAACAATGGACCATTTATAATGAAAATAATGTATGCATCTCTTTCCCTCCTTAAACCATCCTTACCTTTTAATATTTGGCTTTAGTGATAAACCCTTATATGTGTTTAATTACCCTCTTTATTATGTTTGCATTAGAGATGGGCACAAAATGAAAATGAAGCACTGTTTTGTCATTTTGTTACCTAACAAATTACTTCGTTATGTAAATAGAAGGGCTCGTTTCATCACAAAACAAAACACCATTTTTCCTCTAGGAATGAAATGATTCATCCTAGAAGAAATGGCAGGACAGATTCCTCAAGCTCTTCCCTGCAAGCCCCCCAAATTTGGAAAGATTTGGGGGTCAGTGGACTGTTATTAAGCTCCAAAGGGGGTTCCCCTAGGGCAGCGTTTTTCAACCACTGTTCCGCGGCACACTAGTGTGCCGCGAGATGTTGCCTGGTGTGCCGTGGGAAAAAGAGAGTCAGTGCCCCTTCTCAGGTCTCCACTGGACACAGAAGTCCATGCAGGGCAAAATGTCTTTAAAAAAACAACACAGGTAAGTGGGAACTGGGTGCTAGAGAGCGGGCTGCCTCAATCTGGCCCCTCTGTCCTGCTTCTCCCTACACCAGCAATGGCGAACCTTTTAGAGACTGATATAGGCACAGAGTTAAATTTTTTAACATTTTCTAATGGTGGTGTGCCTCGTGATTTTTTTCATGAAACAAGTGTGCCTTTGCCCAAAAAAGGTTGAAAAACACTGCCCTAGGGAAAAATCATTCAAATGTAATCAGGAAGCCGCAATAGCCCTCCCACAAGTGAGCAATTAGCGGCTTTGCCGGCTTGGTTCTAGAAGCTCACCAGCTGTTTTGGTGCCGAAACATGGCTGCAATCATCAGATTGGAGTACATAAGTTTGTACTCCAAAATAGATATCACAGCCATACATCTTCAGTGCCAAAGCTGCTGGGGAGCTTCTGCAAGCTTTTCCCTGTAAGCCCCCCCCCCATATGGAGAGGTTTGGGGCTCAGGGGGATGAGTTATTAAGCTCCAAAGGGGGTGCCCCTAGGGAAAAAAATCATTTGAATCGGATTTGGAAGCCAAGTTGGCAAAGGCACTAATTGCTCACCCGCCCGGGGGGCGGGGCGGTATTGCAGGGAAAAGCTTGATTCAATTAGAATGATTTTTTCCTAGGGGCATCCCCTTTGGTGCTTAATAACTCAGCCCCCTTACCCCCAAACCTCTCCAAAGTTTGGGGGCTTACAGAGAGGAGCTTGAGGAAGCTCCCCTGCCATTTTGGTGCCTCTAGGACCCAGGGCAGCATAGCATTTCCTTTTGTAACAAAACTACTTTAACATTTTGTTACTTATGAAACAAAATGAAACTACTAAAGAAACGAAACAAAATGCTATACAGTATTTCCGTTTCATGCCCATCTCTCGTTTCCTTATACAGTGGTACCTTGTATAAAGGAATTAATTCGTTCCAAATGAAATTATGTTAAGCAAATTTTCCTTTATACAAATTTTCATAGGAATGCATTGAAAACGGAGTAATCCCATTTTTATGTTGTACAGATTTTCCCCATAGGCAATTATGTTAAGCAAATTTCCCCTATCTCCGGAATTTTTTATGTTGTACAAATTTTATGTTATACAAGCTGTTTGTTATACAAGGGTCCACTGTATTTAAATAAGGACTTGAGGGTTCCCAGTAACCCTCTCAGGTAAAAGTTGCTTAAAAGTTTTGGTTCTGATCTGGCTAAAGTTAATCATGAGTGATTACCACCAAAACCAATGGGATATATTTGACTCTTTAAAACAGTGGTTCCCAATCTTGGGTCCCCATATGTTCTTGAGCTAAAGGTACCAGAAGCCTTCACTACTACAGTAGCTGTTCTGATTTCTGGAAGCTGTGTTCCAAGAATATCTGGGGACCCAAAGTTACAAAACCACCGTTCTAATGGGTATTTGGCAGGAATAAGGTGGTAGAGATAGTCCATAACTGGGATTGAAAGGATGTCCATCTTGTAGAGGCAATCTGCCCACATTGTGAAATAAGGCTTCATAGGAATCATGTATTTTCCCCCCCCCCCGAGGACAAAATCACCAAACAAAGCCAGCTCGTTTTTACATTGTCCTGAAGTAAAAGAAGCTCCTGCTGTAGCATTCAGATGCTTTCATCTGTTAAGGGTTCTCCTTTTTAAAGGGAGCCAGTGTAGCATAGTAGATAGACTACTAGACTGTGATGCAGCAATCATGGCTTCAGATTCCCACTTGGCCAGAAAAACTCATGTGTTAGGGGGTAGTACTGGTAAATCCACTCCTTAAATATCTCATTGTGTAAACTCGATTATGGCCGCTGTAAGTCATATGCAACTTGATAGCAAATAGCACACACACCATCCGGGGCTATCTCTGTACAGTAATTGGCCCTAGCTGTGACTAACTTACCTGGACTGGAATCAGTAACCAAACCCGAATTCTTACTGATTGATCACATGTGCAGTGTCATGATCAATAAAAGCAGTGTTCCATCTGTATCTAGGCCTACATTTGCATTATTAGGAATTAGGAATCCCTATGGATCTGACATTTGTAGGTTTAAGAGGAACATCACAAATGCTCCCTACACAATCAGTCTCTCACCATTGCCAGCCTGTGCGCTGAAAGGGAGGAATCCCCGAACGGCTTCTGCTTCTTTGGAGACCTTTTCTGCTGCATTTTTGGAAGGCCATCTGCCGGACCACACATGGAGCTTTGTGTGCCACTTTGGCTTGGATGGCATGAGTTTCCCAATAAATCTTAGCACAGGGGGCACCATCTGGGACATTTCGGGGTTCAAGTTTCCCCTTGAGAGCTGAAAGTGAAAATTATGTTGATAGGGTTTTATCCAGCCCTCCCCCCCCCAAATGTTCTGAATAGAATATGTTTTAAGTCTGAAAATGGAAATACTGATCAGACTTTCATGAGCGATTCACTGTGATGGTCAAGGAATACAGTGCCAAGCATAGGACCTTATCTCGTCAGATGCATGTCTTCCTCCTTTTGTAGCATGAAAATGCCTCATGGCCCAGGGCAGTGCCCTTTCCTGAGGATTGGTGAAAGCACGTCAGATTTCCACAATATATCAGATTTCCTGTTTTCTTTGCTATCTTTGCCTAGATACACTTGCTTATTTTCATGTATGATCAGAAAGGGAGTTGGATTGAATGATGCAAAAAACAGTTCTCAATAGGCTGCATTTTGCAGAAGCCCTGTTTGCTCTCCCTGTGATTTCACAAAATGCATTTGTGTTCATAAGCTGCTCCATGGTGCTAATTAATTTGCTCACAGGTGGGAATTCCCCAGGGATTTTGCAGATGGTGCTTTTTATATTGTTTCCTCCTGACAATTGACTAGACAGGAAAGGAATTATTTGCTTTCTTATTTTGGGATACGATGCCTAGAAAAGGACCCATTGTATGTGCATTGACAAGCTCTCTGTTTGCTTGAGAGAGGGTGGAAAGCATGAATGACCTGTTAAGTCATTAGGAATCTTCTGTTTTTAATTATGGAATATATTAGGTTAGAAAAACCAATCATTGACCAACTTCACAACCTTGCTTCTTATCTATACAATGTGCTATATTAAATGATAATTCATATACATTAGAGTTATCATAGCCTATGGTTACAATAAACTTTTGAAGTTATTTCTTTTTTAATGGGAAGTCACCTTTTGGAAAGCATATGGTGTGACTTGTAAGACCAACCTGATTGCTTAGGAAATGTGTTCACAGGTATGACTATATAGGTACATGATGAGAGGTGTATAAGGATAGTGAGTTTATATAGCTAGTTAGTTTCATATATGTCTGTGCTTGCATTTGTGATCATAACTATGTATCATTTTGTTATTTAGCTATCATTCTTTCATTTTGAGCCATGGGTAATTTGCCATTTGGTAGTTGCATTATCAAATATAATGCATTATGTTTTTTCCTCCAAAATGTATTACAGTACTGGTTTCTTAACCAGTTTCTTATTCACTTGGAGTAGATCTGAACAAACCAAATTTGAGTTTGTACTTTTTTATATTTAAACAAAGTTCTTCCAATAGAATGATGACACTAAATTAATGAGGATCTAGCTACTTTTATATTTTCCAGATAACTTTGCAAAATAATATGTAAGTTCATATATGTATAATGATAATTATATATCATTTTATGATCTCATTCTTTCATTTTGAGCCCATTTATATCTTTCATCTAACTTGGCGGAATAATATATATATATAGGTAATTGGTCTGAATGTGGCCCTATCTGTCCATTTCTGTATAAGGGAAATTGTAAAGTACAAATATGGAATAGAAACAATTACCTCAAGAGGTGGGGTGAGTACTCCAACACTGGAGGCATTCAAGAGAAATTTGGACAACCACCTGGCAGATATCCTTTGATTTCTATTCCTGCATGGACCAGGGGTTGGACTTGATGTTCTAGTAAGCCCCTCCCAACTTCACCTTTCGATGATTCTACAAATACAGTGGTACCCCGACTTAAGAGCAATTTGACTTAAGAGCAGAAAACTGTTGACGTTTTAACTGCTGCCTTACAAATTTTAGATATGGTCTGCTCGACTTACAAATATTTTTTCCATTTTTTTATTTTTTTAATTATTTTTTTCAAATTTTTAGATAGGTACCCCTACTTAAGAGCATGCATTTGGAATGGATTAAATTTGTAAGTTGAGGTACCAGTGTATTAAACATAGCTCAAATCAGACCTTCCAGATTCATGCTTGGTGTTCATGTATCTCCTCAGAACCTTCTAAATCGAAGGGCTGCTAGTTTTGTAGACTGTTTCCATACATTTTCAGACCACTTGACAGCACAGTTTTAGTATTCCCTCTACAGAGGATTAGTTGGAAAGCTGTCCCCCCCTTTTTTTTTAAATATGCCTGAAATTATTATCTTGAGTATATCTTCTTAAATGTTGCTTTAATTTATGTAGCCATATGCCTACATTGCAGAGATGTTTCATTAATACTAGATACTTATTTGCTACTACAGGTACAAGTAATAAAAGTTGCACAAAATTGGCACAAAATGTATATATGGGGGTTTCTTCCACTGTTTGGATTTGTGATTGGCTTTTGTCCTTCCCACTCAATCCACTCATTGCTTTAAACCAGGCCTGCCCAACAGGTAGACCGCGGGCTACTGGTAGCCCATGAAGGGTTCAAAAGTAGCCCGCCAGCCATCAATAAAAAAGTGAGGGGATACGTTCTCCACCTCTACCTCCCCCATTCCAAGGACCATCACTGCCCCAGCAAAGTTCTGTGTCTGCCAGCCCACTGTCTCAGCCAAGCGGCCATGGCACATTGAAATCTGTTCAAGGGCCATGGCACATTGAAATCTGTTCCCTCCAGAACATATTAATTGGTTTTCAGTTCATTCCTATGGGAAACCACTGCTCTACTTACAAAAGTTTTTACTTATGAGTATGTGCTCTGAACAGATAAAATTTGTAAGTAGATGTTTTAGTGTAGTAGCCCTCAGGCATTTTGGGCCGGAAAAAGTAGGCCTTGGCCTGTTCAAAGATGAACGGCCCTGCTTTAAACTGTATTATGTTCACTCTCCATAGGTGGCAGACTGTGCATGGGATGAAACAGTGAAGGTCTATAGTCCATCTTCGTTGTCTGTGCCCACGTAGGGGAATGGCAGCTGATGTGGAAGACGGCTGACATGGAAGGAAATCAATGCCAAAGGGAGGACAGGACAGTGTGTGATTGCCTTGACGACAACCTGTTTTAAAATATGATTTTATGTCTTAATTAAAGTTTTACAGTTTAGGACAGGTTTACTTGTGCTCTTCACACAAGACATGGACACACTTCTTCTGGGCCAGCAGAAAAATCATGACGAATAAGGTATGACTAGACTAGAAAAGGGGGAGAAATATCAATTGCTTTGCAATTTAAGTATTCCTTATTGTCCCAATGTAGAATACATTTTACAAAATCTGATCCAGATGGTGTTCATGTTATTTCATTTTGCTACTTGACAATAAACAGCATATAATTCTGCGGCTTGGCTTTACATGGCTTGTTCTGTTCTGTTCTAAGTTTTTGTCTTTAATTAAAAAAGCTATATAAACAGAAGACACCTGTTTGCCCTTTTACCCACATTTATCAGTTGAGAAAGAGAAAGAATCCAATTTCTTGTGTGTCTTCTGTGATACATCTGTGTAAGGGATCTTTAGTTCAGTATAGTTGCCCATGAAATTGACATTCACCAAGGATTCTTTTTGAAAGGAATTTTGAAAGAGAAAAGAAAAATACACACCATGAGTGGTGCTGGGAATTGGCAGACAGAGCTAGATAAATTCTAATTAGGGAATTAAATAGTTCATATGCAGTAGAGAAGACAGAAGAAGACAGTAAAAAACACAGCAACCCATACATTCAGACTTCTATGTGGAGGAACTGGGTAATAGAGAGTTGTCAGAGCTTAAACAAGGGCTGTGAGATAGTTTTCATTACGCTTGGGGGAAATGGAGCTGAGATTGATTTCTATCCCACAACTCTGGATTGGCTGCTCTGATTTTGAATGTTTTTAGAAAAGGCAAGCAAGAAGAAAGCAAACGGAGAAAAAGGATTCTTCAGCAATTTACACTGAAACTTGAGTCCAGCAGCTGCTTCCTCATAAATGGAGCTGAGCAAACAGGGCCAATAGCAGTGAAATGATTGAACACGTAACAGGGTAGCTCAAACTCTTCTGCTGCCTGAGGGAGGAGCAAAATGCACCCTCTTTGTGGCAGCTCACACCTTTCCACATCACAGCAGTGGCAATGTTGGGTTAAACGCAGTGGTGTCCAAACTTCAGCCCTCCAAATGTTTTGGACCACAACTCCCAAAGTAATTAGGGATGGGCACGACTTGAAAAAAAATTTTTTCGACTTGTCGTTAGTCGGGCCGGTTCCGTTTCGGGTCGTTTCTGTTTTTCGTGAAAATTCGCAAAAATTAGTCGGTTCGTTTTTTCGTTTTTTTCATTTTCGTTAGTACTGGTTTTTGGGGGGGGAGCGGGCTCCTGGAAGCACCTCTGTGGGGTGGGTGCCTCCTCTGGCCCTGTATAAAGGGAAAGTGGGCTCCTGGAGGCACCCGTGGGTGCCTCCTATCCTCACCCACTAGGAAGGGGAAGCAGGCTCCAAGAGACCCCTCAACATGGGGGTCTCACCTCCTCACCTGCTGCTGCTGAAAAATGGTATGCAATAGCCATATGGATATTGCATACCAGTTGTGCAGACAGTGACTGTGAAGACTAGTGGATGGCACTGAACCCAGAGCCATAGGTGAGATGCCTAACTAAGGCTCTCGCACCACCATGTCTCACACAGAAGGGAATTGTACTTGCGTGTAGTGCAATGCAAGTACATCTGGCTTAGGGTTAAGGTGGGTTAGGGTTAGGGCTAGGGTTAGGCTAGTGACGGGTAAGGTTACGGTGGGCTAGTGGGTTGCACCTCTGGGTGCCTCTCTGACCCACTAAGAAGACAGTCTGTGACGTATGGGTACGGAGTCAAGGGTTAGGGTTAGGGTTAGGGGGCTAGGGCAGGTTTTAGGGGGCTTTTTGGCACATCCCAGAAGTCTCCATGGCCAAGTGGCCATGCGATTGGTGGGATGGCTCCAAAAATTTGCATGGTCGTCCACTCCCACATGGCTGGCCACTCAGCCAGCCCATCATTGCGCAGGTGTAAAAAAAATAAAATAAAATAAAATCAATGGAGGACAGAGGAGGAGAGACATTTTGTTGCAAGAAAAAACCCACTGCTATTGTGAAAAATCTGGCAGTTTATAAATTTTTGCGTGTTTCTGTTGTGCTTGTGTGTTTTTGGACCACGATTTCAAAAACAATATTGCGTTCGCCGCCCCATTTTGGATCCCCCGCCCGCACTGCATGGCATGGCGACTCGAGTCTGACTGCCCAGGACGGGGGGGAGGCGGGACCCCCCCTCCAGAAACCACCCCTCCGGTAGGTGCCCTGCGCCCTTAGTCAAGCAGGCATTTTTCCGCCTGCTTTTTTGGCCCGGGAATGGGTGGGGGGAGAGTTTAAAAGTTTTTTCCTGTGCCGTCCGTGCCGCTTGCTTGCGCTTTAATTGCGGCGGCCGGCGAGACTGGGCTTTTTGCTGGCTGGCTGCGAGCCTGCGGCGAGTCCCACCAGAGCAGCCCAGGACGGGGGATGGGGGGGAGCCCGGGGACCTCCAGAAACAACCCCTCTGGTAGGTGCCCTGAGGCACGGCAGCCATTTTCCCGCCTGCTTTTCGGCCGGGAACCGGTTTTTTTTAACTTTTAAAAACTTTTTTCTGTGCCGCGTGGCATCGCGCGATCACGCGATGCAAGGAACGAGCACGACAAATCAGACCAAAATTGTTCGTTCGTCGGTTCGAGCTCGAAGTCTGGCGGAGTAATTCCCGTTACCGTTTCCGTAGAGTAACGGAAACGAGTAACGGAAACGGAAACGGGAATACCGCTAAGTCGTGCCCATCTCTATTGGCAATACAGCTTGGAATTCTGGGAGTTGTGGTCCAAAACATCTGGAGGGCCATACCATGCCACTCTGTTTGAACTGGCCTGTAAAGTTCAGCCACATCGGACCATGCTGCCCTGTGCCTTCCAAGAAGAAGCCTGGCGTCCAACTTGCCAAGTCAGCTTTTAAGAACTGTCTCCTGGCAAATTATATCCCTTGCCGTGTTTGGACTTCTATACCTGATTTGAAAAAGGGAACTTGCTCCTGAAAGCTCAGCAACTTTTTTTATTTTTCTTCTAGCAGCCTATGAAGGTATCATCCATAGTCTAGTTTTGATGTTGTACTATGACTCCCATGGTTCCTGCCTATTTACCCTCTATCTAAATCAGGCCTATTAAGCATCTTGCAGCGTATAAGAAGGGGAAAAATGATTCATCAGCAGTAACTGGAAGCCAGCTTTTAATTCTTCAAGTATAATGACTTTTTAATATATATAAAGTAGTGGCTTTTAAGGTTCACAGCAGTATCTTGTGGGTCCTTTAGAAACTGCATTCAGAAGTGGCCTTGTAAGTAGAAGTGCCATTCATGTTTAATCCTTAGTTTAAAGGGCACATTCAAACCCTTCCCTATTTCCTCCTCACATGGTTTTCACACATGCCATGAAAATGTGCGACTTCTATACAAGTGCTCTGAGTGTTCTATCACCGCATGCTTCAAAATTATTGCAATTCTGCATTTAAAATTAGTATTCTTGGGGCGTCATCCTAAAGTTGAGGGGGCGAATAAATGGAGTGTTCCAATCTTTGAGGCTCCACGTCAGCTGGAACCTCACTGGGCTTTTGCCAACAGGCAGAAATAAAAACTGGACTGCTACTGGCTCATTTTCCCCTCTGCAGGGCACTCATTTTGGCTGCCATCGAGTTAGTCAAGCTCTGGGGCACAACTAAATGTCATTCCCAGTAGAGGGCATGGTCAGGAGGCCATCTTGCAATCCAGTAGATCCAGGTTCTCTCCCACCCATGCCCCCAACACACACTTGTGTATTGCTCTCTGAAGGCCAACAGAGGTAAGAGAGGCCACCCAAGGAAATTCCACTCTGGTCAGAGGAATCAGACCTTCCTTTCCAAGACTGGCATACCACCGAGCACAGTTCGAGCCCTCAGGCACGTACGTTTCCTGTGGTTCCTAGGGCCACAGGATCATAGTTTTAGAGAATTATTTTAGTAACTACTGTATGTATCTCCAGAACAGACTGAAGAGTTTCTGTTTTGCTTTTCCAAATACACAGTAGCATCTTCTGGGCTCCTTAGGCCCCTATCCCACGTCCCTTTAAATGCAGATTAAATTTGTAGATAAACCGTGTCCAAAAATGCTGTCCCCATGGCCACCAGGCTTTTTGGAAAGAAAAAAAAAGAAACCCCCCTTAAGCGAGGTTTCCAAGACTTACTGGAGAGGTAGGGAATTTTTTGCCTCGCTTAAAAAATCCACCCTTTAAAGAAACAGACGTTGTGGAACCATGTAGATGTTCTGGTTTTCTATTTTTTTCCCCTCACAGCGTGACCAGCTGTTCCTGGGGCCGATCGGTGCTGTTTATTTATTTACTTTTTATAATTTCCCCCCAAACTCTGAGCACCAGGAAGCTGGATCGGGTGCTGGTTTTTTTAACTTCCCCAAGCTCTACCGCCAGCCAGCTGGTCCTTTTTTAAATCCTAGTGCCACCTGCTGGCCATGGGGCTGAACTGTGCTTTTAAAAAACCCACACATTTGTATGTGGGGACTGCTATCCCACATCTTCAGTCACATGAGGGGAGGAAGAGGAAAAGCCGGACCTTCAGAAGATCGGGATCTTCCCCAGGTGAGATAGCAGCCTTTACGCCAACAAGACGGAGCTCCGTCACTACTGAACCAGGGGGTGGGAGTCTGATTCCCCACTGTGTTTTGTAAGAAAATACCCTGCTTGTGTGGCCTTAGTACAAAGTCCAAGGGCACCCACAGAAGGAGGAAGTGGTCATAGATAGCTTCAGTCGCTGTCAAAAATAACCAAAATGTATACCAAAGTATCAAACAAATGTTGGAAAGGAAAGAGACAGATTTTTAAGCACATGTGGTGGTCATATAAAGAAGTGAGAACATACTGGGGGAAATGGTACATGAATATTTACAAAAAAAATTCTGCCTGTAATTTACCATTTAAACCAGAGCTTTTTCTAAAGAATATTATGCTGAAGAAAAGAGAAATGAAAATAAGGCATGTGGTAATTCCTGTAATAACTGCAGCTAGTATTTTTGCATGCTATGTACTAGAAGAAGAAAGAAATACTAAAACAAGAAGGATTGATAGCAAAATGCCTAGAAGTTGCATTTTTCTGGACAAAATGTCAGAAAAGTTAAAGGATCAACCAATGGAGAAACCAGGCAAAAGAACAAATTACCAGAGTTTCCATTATTTCTTAAGGGGAAATTTGCCTTGATATAAGCGTGTTTGTCTTTACAAGCATGTTTCCGGAATGAATTGTGCTTGTAAACCAAGGTACTACTATAGTACACACACTGTATTTAGTATTAGGATTGGGTTCCCTTTAAGGAATGGAGGTTGGTCATTAGCAAATTGCTTGGGAGTGATTCTGTAAAAGTCCAGGGCTGGCTGTCAAAAAGGAAGGAAGGAAGGAAGGAAGGAAGGAAGGAAGGAAGGAAGGAAGGAACAATGTGAGCAAAAGACCTTCAAGTGCAACATTGGGAAGCAATGCCTTTCCATCAGCCCTGTTGACAAATCACTTCCATCATGCTCCATCATGCTTTCTCCTCAGTTAGTCCCACGGGCAGCCATGACAGCAAACTGTAAGAGAAATTGATACGCATCCTCCCAGCCTGGCTAGACGGCCAGTTGCCCTTTCTTCTGCTCTCCTTGTGCCGATTTCCTTTGGTGTCGTGCAGTTTGAGAGTATGTGCCTTACGGAAGAGATATGCTTTGTTTTTACTAATTGCACTGCCTCAAAGGACATTTTGGCTGATGCGGTGGATGAAAATGTCCTGATTTAATTACTGCAACCAATAAGCCAATGCACTTTGGGTTGCTGCCCCACTTTACTGCAAACTATTTATTGGAGTAGGGGTGGGATCCCGAAAACAAACCAAGAAAATCACGAAAAGCCCTGCACCAGAGAAAAACATTATGAAAAAAATTGCAGAGAGTACTGTGGCCAATATTGTTTGGGTCTGTCCATCCACTTGAGTCTCCTTCCTCCAATATCACTACGAAACTTTGATTTCAGAGAAAAAAAGATGATCAATCCTTTTGTTGGGCTTCTTAATGTAATTTAATGGCAATGATTTAACTGACAGCTGTCCGGCCTGTTTTCATTCAAGATCTTATCTACGTGTTGTCACTCTGATGCACTTCATTCTACTCTGCATTCAAAACACAGCTGTCTCATTATCTGCAGCTTAGCCAGGAAACCTGAAATAATGTTGGGGAAAATCAGAACTAATATCAGGTGAAGAATAGATAACTTAGTCCCATTGCCTCAGGCAAATACTGAATTTCCAAGCCCAAGGGAGCAAAAGTGAATGCCTAACTAAAAATGACTCCAAAGGAGGAGGCAATGTTTATGGAATTGGAACAGCACTGCTATATAGGTGGCATCCTTGCCACCATCCTTTTAAAAGACAATCCAAATTAC
This sequence comes from Phrynocephalus guinanensis, assembly GCA_037367245.1. NCBI lineage: Eukaryota > Metazoa > Chordata > Lepidosauria > Squamata > Agamidae > Phrynocephalus > Phrynocephalus guinanensis. The sequence continues at coordinate 110,421,136 of CM074733.1, read as the reverse complement.
TGTGCATTTGTAAGGATGTGTTTATGTAAAAATGCCTAGTTAAACGTTTTCACATTTGAATCAACCTTAGTGACAGGGTGGTGGTGGTGATTCTGGGTGGTATAAGTCCAAAAATGAAACTTCCATGCTCTGTGAATGAATGAATGAATGAATGGATGAATGAATGAATGAATGAATGAATGAATAGCTTTATTATGATCATAGATCAAAACCATCAAACAATCCACAATAAACACATACGATTCGAAATGTGAAATAAGTACAAAATCATACAGTCTTCCATTAACATCATAATAAATTAACCCTTACTTACAGGTTCATAAATTACATGCTCAACTAAGCTTAAAATAAGATAAAGTCATGGCCAGGGTTATGGTACAGAGATATTATTATCTGTCTTGGGTCATAAGAACAGAAGAACAGAAGAAGAGCCATGCTGGATCAGGCCAAAGGCCCATCTAGTCCAGCTTCCTGTATCTCACAGTGGCCCCACCAGATGCGTCTGGGAACACATGAGACTAGATATCTGTCTCCTGATACCACTCCCCTGCATCTGGTCCATGAAGGACCCCGGTTTTAAGTCTGGAAATTACACATCTCCATCATGGTTTGTAACTGTGATGGACTTTTCCTCCAGGAATCTGTCCAATCCCCTTTTGAAGGCATCCAGGCTAGATGCCATCACCATGGAATTGGCCTTCTTCACCACTGCCACACATTGGGTAGACACCTTCATTGAGCTGTCCACCAACACACCAAGATCTCTTTCCTGATCCGTCACGGATAGCTCAGAGCCCATGAGTTGATAGATAAAGTTTGGATTTTTTGCCCCAATATGCATTACTTTATATTTTGCTACATTGAAACGCATTTGCCATTTGGCAGCCCATTCCCGTTTGGAGAGATCCTTCTGGAGCTCTTCACAATCTTCTCTGTTTTTTACCACATGGAAAAGTTTCATGTCATCCGCAAACATGGCCACCTCACTGCTTATCCCTGTCTCTAGGTCAGTGATGGCGAACCTTTTAGAGACCGAGTGCCCAAACTGCAGTTCAAAATCCACTATTTTTTTTTTTTGCAAAGTGCCAATACAGTAATTTAACCTGTATATAGGTGGCTATGAAGGGACGATGTCGGGTGCCCACAGAAAGGGCTCTGAGTGCCACCTTTAGCACCCGTGCCGTAGGTTCACCATCACTGCTCTAGGTCATTTTTGAACAGATTGAAAAGCACCGGTTGCAACCCAAACATCTGTTTGCAAGTCACTATTGCTGCCGCACAGAAATTAGCCACTTTTCTGGTAATATGATAGATATTGTCAGAAAGTAGCAATTGTACATAGAATTTATGCTCTGTTCTTAAATATATCTAGATCACGTTCTGTCTCCTAAATCTGAAACATCACAATCATGACTGGAAATGGAGGAGGTGCAGAACTATGAGGGTGGAGAAAATTTTGTACCTGGTCCCTATTAATGCCAAGCCCTACAGATACAGTTTTTGTTTTAGTTTAGAGCTGTGGGTGATAAGAATATACAAGGGGACAGTGTGAGTGGGAGGCAGGAAAGGTTTTGTTTGTTTGTTTGTTTGTTTGTCAGTTTCTTCTTCTGCCTGTAAAAGTAATATTACTCACAGAAGGGGTCCAGTTCTCCTTTTCTTCCTGGGGGTAAATTCTAAGGTTCATGGACTTCTTCAGCTTCAAGGGCACAGCAGGCAGTAAGGTATATTCAAAAGTGTGCAGAGGCTGGTGTGATAAAATGTATACATAACTGTTGACAAGAGGTCAAAGCTGACTATAAGATGGAGGACTCACACTAGCTGTATTCAGACTGATGAAGCTGTTTGGATGAGCAGCGAAGCGTTTCTATCTCTCAAAAAAAGAAGTCCAGTAGCCATGACTCAACTTCCAGATAACTGTTGGGTGAAATGAATAATTTACAAACACCTGTCGCCCTTATTCCCAGTCAGCTGAACAGCCCTTTTTGACTGTTTCCATCCTCTGACCTGCCAGCTATCTGCTAGTACCATTAGGTGGAGGGAGGCTGTGGCCTCAGGTGGTGGATGGTGGGAGGAGATGACTGGAAGTGAGGTATTGGAAGAGGGCGGTGTAAGTGCTAGACAGCAGGCCCAGTAACCCATGTTCCATGCAAGTAAGACATTGGCAGTGAGAAGTCCAGGTCAACACTGAGCCTTCTTAGATGCTTTTCACTCTGACGGAGGGTCCTGTTCCAGGTGCAGGATTGCAGAAGCCTTGAACTCTTTGGGCCCACTGGCCTTGGCACATGGAATAGATGCACCTCTTCAGCCCAAGACATGCCTTGGGCAGCCCCACTCAGAAATCCCCTCGATCGCTCAGAATCCCTCTGCACATTTGGTCTGGGGCACTGGATGGCAGGGAGCCAAGGGAAAGGCCAAGATCTGCGGCCCTCTAAATTGAGCAGCCCAGCTCAGATCTGGCAGGCAAATAGGCCTGGCTTTTTCTGGAAGTTGAGTTATCATGGCAACCGGACTTCTTTTATTGAGTGACTGAAATGTTTCATTACTCATCCAAGCAGCTTCATCAGTTTGAGGAAAGTTAGTGGCGACTCCTCCATGTTATAGTTCATCTTGATTTCATACCACCCTGCTCTGAATAGGCTCATAAGTCGGACAATGGCCTGAATAGGCTTGTTAGGTGGATAAAGTAGTAGCTTGATAAGTAGTAGACAGATTGTGTCTGAGTCCCCCACATCTGTTGAGATAGGGTTTTTCAATACACACATGAATAGCTAAACCCCTCTCTCAAACCACCTCTCTTCTGTGTCTAATATATGTACATCCTCATCTTTGAATCCTTCAAGTGGAGGTGTACTGCTGATTCTGGTTCTTCCTATGCTGGGCCATCCTCCTGTTTAATGGCTGTTTAGTTTTTCCAAAGCAGAGGTTTGCACACTCCTCACTACACTGGACCGCATATGCTATATTGCTCCCCTTGTGTTTTGTTGTTGGGTCCTTTGGGTGAATGAGTCTCTGCCTTAGTGTGTTTGTGGGTTTGAAGTAAACAGGGATGTGGTGTTTGCAAAAAAATCCTTTTAAGCTTTTCAGACACTCCAGCCCTGTAAGGGATGACCAACTTCTTCTGTTGCTCTGGGTCTCAGGCTGATCCCTTGTTCTTCTGGGTCAGCACACTGCTTTGTTGAAGGCCCACTTTGGATATCCACAGGCCTTAGGTGCTATCTTCAGGTGCCTTTCCTTCTTCTTGGCTTCTGTGGAGGTGGAGATGCTCTCTGCTCTGTGGCTTAGGGTCCTGATGACTCCTAGTTTGTGTTGCAATGTTTGGTGGGAGTCAAATAGTAAGTACTGGTATATGTTTCCTGTAAACTTCTATTCCCAGGCCACAGTCAGGTCTGATGATGACTGCACAATACAGGTGAAATAAAGGTGAACTACAAAATGGATGACTCACAACTATCTTTCCCCAGACTGAGGAAGCTGCTTGGATGAGTAGTGAAAGGTTTCAGTCTCTCAATAAAAGAAGTCCAGTTGCCATGACTCAGCTTCCAGATAAACTCTCCTGGATGACTGAGAACATTCACAGACATAGGGCTGGCTCCTCACGCTTGTGGGGAGGGGTCCAAAGGCAGAGGCTGAGAGCAAGTCCATGGGAAAGCCAGGCTCTGCTTCCAGGCCAGTCTCTGGCAAAACCCCAGGCAAGACTCCTGCTCTGGTCTTTCCTCAGTGGAAACAGATTCATCGCATTCAGAGAGGCGCTGAGTCTCTCCAAGGCTGTGAGCCTTTTGCCCAGCCATGGTCCAGAATACCCTGTTGCTAGGAGATGCCAAAGTGGCCCTGGCCGTTGCCTTAGCGCCCTGCCTGTGGTCTGCTCTGACTCATGGGGTTTGGCCCTCAGAAACAGAATGCTAACTTCCATCGACCCTAGCTCTCTTCTCGTGGGTCCCCGGAAAGGCCAAGGAAGACAGTTGGACTCCCGCGCCAAGGCGGGGAAATCTTCGGCTTTAATTAATCGATGCCTCTATAGATCCGTAAAAGCAGCGGATCTGTCGGGTAAAGAGCTCCTTCCCTGGCTACTACTGCGGGGAAATCACGTCCAGTGCCTGTGGGTCCGCCCGCTTCTTCAGCCCCACAGCCGCGCGCTCCCAACGCCTGGCACGGCCCGCTGTTCCCACTACCGGACACAAGGCGATGTCGGGAAGGGGAGAAGAAGAAGAAGGGGCCTGGCGGCGATGCCCAGGCGACCCTTAGGCGGCAGCCTCAGGGTGGATGGGCCCTCAGGGCCGTCCGGATTCGGCGGGCGGTGGCGGTGCGCGGAGTTGCCCTGCCTGTCCCCGTTCTGGCGTTTCGGGTCGGCGGCGGCGGCGGCGGAGGCGATGTGCCCCTCCTTGTCCTCAGAGCGCATCTGGGGGCATAGTTAGCTTTCTGTCGACGCCGGTGGGCTTCCCAACACTCAGCACCACCGGGCAGAAATATCTTTTCCCTTCCATTCTGAATTCTCTTGGACGGCTCAGGAGGTTCCAAACATAAATTAAAACCGAACCCGGGCAGAACCTCGTCTAACGTCCACCCTGGCGCCTCGATCCCTTAGGCTCCAGAGTAGATCCACTGGCCGAGATTTCCCAACCAGCAGTCACGAAAATCCCCAGGCGCGCCCAAGGCTTCTTCCTTCCCCGGTCCCCCCCCCCAAGGTTAACTCTTCGGAGCACCTGTTCTTCTCGCTCGCCAGGCAAGGGCGGATCGATAGCTGCATTCCCTTATAAGGAGACCCTCGCCCATCTTCATTTAATAAGGATGGATGGCTCTGCCATTAGCGAATTGCCCGCCAAGCCGGAACATAACTGGGGCGCTCAGGTCCCTGGCTCCCTCCCGGCCGCCAAGAACCGCGTGGGAGCTGTGCTGGTAAAGGTGGGCTGGAGGGGTGGGTGGGCAGCGTATGGAGGTTTTATTTCTCAAGAAGGAAGCAGGCTAATTCCTTTGCTTCGAACTGGAGGGCAAATTTAAGGATCCTGCTGCTGCTGCTGCTCTTGTTCAGGCGGGACCTAAGTGGAAGAAAAGCCGGGGGTGGGGTTGTTGCAACGAGACATTTACCTTCCAGCCCTCCCCTCCCCTGCCCTTCTCCCCCTGTTCTCTCCCCTCCCCTCCCCTCCCTCCGTTTCCTTCCAGGAACAAAGCGAATCCATGATTCGCGCTCAGCCCCATCGCGGCGGATCCGGACGGGCGCGTGGTGGCCAGCGCGCTCGCCTCGCCAATTGCTTCCCTTTAATTAAGGTAATGGGAAGCGCCTGGGCACCCAGCCCCCCGCTGCGTCAGCAAGAGGCGATGCTGCCGGGGGACCTCGTGGGCGGCCGCCTCCCGCGCCTGCAGAGGCATTTCCCACCGGCCGAGACGCTCCCGCCGCCCGCGCGCCCTGCCTGAGCATCACCGGGTGCCCCCCGGCCGGCCAAGCCCTCCCGCCGGGCCATCCCTGCTTGGGCGCGCTCGGGTTCCGGCAAAGTTGCCGCCGCTGCCATCGGAGGCGATCTGGGGAGGAGGAGGCGCGAAGCACCTGCCAGCGGCCTGAGTGTCCTCCTCCTGCTGCTGCCCGCACCCCCTCGCAGTCCCGGGAGCAGCCCCGGGAGGCTCGGCTCGGCTCGGCTCGGCTCGGCCTCCTGGGGGAGGGAGGGGCGAGAGGCGAGGGGGGCGCACCAGCATGCAGCGGTGCCGGGGCCGCGCGCTGGGCATCTCGGTGGCGGTGGCGCACGGGGTCTTCTCGGGCTCGCTCAACATCCTGCTGAAGTTTCTCATCAGCCGCTACCACTTCGCCTTCCTGACGCTGCTGCAGTGCCTGACCAGCTCCACGGCGGCGCTCAGCCTGGAGGTGCTGCGGCGCCGGGGCGTCCTCGACCTGCCGCCTTTCGGCTTCAGCCTGGCGCGCCTCTTCGCCGGGGTCACCGTGCTCGCCACGCTGCAGTCCAGCCTCACCCTCTGGTCCCTGCGCGGCCTCAGCCTGCCCATGTACGTGGTCTTCAAGCGGTGCCTGCCCCTCGTCACCCTCCTCATCGGCGTCGTGGTCCTCAAGAACGGCGTGCCCTCCCTCGGCGTCTCCGTGGCCGTGCTCATCACCACCTGCGGGGCCGCTCTGGCAGGTGAGTGCCATAGACTGACAATATTTCCCCCAAGACAAACAGACAGACACACACAGAGAGAGAAGTTGGGCTCTTGCTTCTCCAGAGCACCCTTGGACTCTTACCAGATGCATCTGACCCTTTCTAGTTCCCCCCTCTCAACTCAGCCCCAGGGCCCCCTCCTTAGCACCCCCTACTTCAGCCCCCAATTCCTTCGCACCCAAAATAGCCCTGGGTCCTTCCACATGACGTCCCCCCACGACGTTCCTCGCTGGCATTCCCTCCCTCAGTTCCTTTCACCGGGTTGCCCCTCTTTTGCCTCTGGGCCTGGGCCTTCCTGCCTGCCCGTCTCCACTGTCCTCTGCCGCTCTGGTCCCTTCCAGACTCTGCTCCTTCCCTGCTTTCTAAAATTACTGTTCTTCTGTCTCTGAGGGCCTCTGCAGCCTGAATTAGCCTCCCTGATTCCACTCTGGTTTCAATGTATTACTCGTTTTCCAGCCCATCAATTTCCTGTCATTTCATGCCCCATATTTCCTCCCAAGGTACCCAGAGGTGTTCGGTCACCTTCCGGACTTTGCATTTCATTCGTTATACTCTCTCTCTCTCTCTCTCTCTCTCTCTCTCTCTCCCCCCCCACCACCACCACACACACTTCTTCCCAGTTTCCGCTGCTATTCCCTGCACCGGACTAAATGCCATGGTTTTAACCCCTGAGGGCCACTTTCTCCTATTAGATAGATACTTTATTGTCATTGTACATAGTACAATGAAATTGAATACTATCCCTGGTGCAATTAAAAATACGTATTTTAAAAGTTGGATAAATATGTCAGGGGCCTGGCCAATGGCTGTCACTTTCTGTGTCAGTATATACGTCTGTGTTCCCTCCTCACCACCTGAGGTTAGTGTGAAAGGACTGTCCATGTTTTAATTTAAAAGTGCATGATGCGCTGGCCACATTTAAAAAGTCTACCTCAGCTGACTTCAGCTTTCCTCCTTACTTGGGCTGGTTCAACACTTGGGTCAAAGCTTAGGTGTTTTTTTAAAAAGCCCCTCTCCATCTCATTTCTATCATTCTCTGTCCTAAGTGTTGATGCAAAACCATGAACACTCATAATCATCACCGACCCACCCACCCCATTTATTCAGAGAGATACCAATTCAGTAGGGAATAATGTGTCCAACTGCAACCACTGCAGCTCTTAAACACTTGTTGCCACTGCAAAATATAGGCTCCTGTGTTTTCCACATACAGTATTTTCCACTCAGCCGTCTATGTGGATGGATGTGCTTTACACGGGTTTTTGCAGGTTATCTCTGTATGGGAAGAATGCCATGCTTGAAGTGGCCCAGCTGGTTATTCCTGGTCCCTCATTTAACTCCATCCCCATGCCATTTGCAGCTGCCTGGATTGTCTGTCACATAGCTGTTGCCAAGGATGAGAAAAATTCAGAGAAAATCCACATTTCGGACCCACCAGGCAATCTATAATTAAAGTCTGTTATGAGTTCCTTAATAGCCGGGGAAAAGGAATAACGGAGCTGTCAAAGCTTATGCATGTGTGTGTATTTAAAATTAACTGACACTTCTAAGCACTTTCCCATCAGATTGTAGGGTTGTTGTTGTTTTAAAACAGAGAAGGGCCAAGCCCCATCCCCCCAATGGAAATGGATTCTTTGCTCAATGTGTAAGACTATGCAGATGGAGAACTAAAAAGGCAAGCTACAAGACACCTGTAATTTAAGGCAAAGATAGCAGATAACCTCCTTGATATATTTCTGTATATAAATATCTGTGACATTTTGTCCAGTGCTTGTTTATGAGAGGAGGCTATCTGAAGATGTATTCTTCCAGCAACGTTCTCTTTTCACGGAAGTATCCAGCTCTGACAGCTGACTGCCATGGGTCACCAGCTAACATTTTGGATGATCCATTTATGCTATTTGGCTCACCCAAGCAGATCATATAATAATTCCTATGGAGCCGCAGGAGCAACCTCCTCCGTTACTGCCAGGGTGGGATGAACCCTGATCACTAACGTGATCTGAGTATGAAATGGGCTGAAGGGAGCTTTATTCCAAGAAGAAACACCTGCCCACTCTCATTCCTTTCTTCTGAAGTGAGCTGAAAAGAACCATGTTGGATCATCAGACCAGAGGCCAATCTAGTTCAGCATTCTGCAGCCATAGTTGTTGACCGGGTGCCTAGAGAAAGCTCATAGGGAAGACACAAACACAACAACATTGTACTCCTGATGTTGCTTGGCAGCTGGCATTCAGAGAGTGAACATCTCTGATGATGGAGGGGGATACATTCCCATCATGTCAAGAAACAACTACTATGGCTCTGTCTAATCCCCATTTAAAATTGCCCAATTTGGTGGTTGCCATTTTTCCTTGGGTAATAAATCCCAAACACATTAATGAGGCACAGTGTCAAAAAGTGCTTCCTTTTATTCCCCACCATTTAGCTCCAGTGGGTTCTAGTATGTTGACCGAGGTAGAAAGACTGCCTTCGGTCGACTGGAAACCAAACCCTCATTTGCTTGTGCTCCACATCTTGCATCCCATGGAGTCAAGTTGCCCCCAAAAGTCTTCTGGTATGCAGACAATTCTGCACATAAAGAAAGCTTTGAGTACCTGAGTGCATTCAACCCTCTCCTTATCATTCCTCCCCCCTGTCCATTTCTCACTTCAAAACAGCAACGACAGTCACACACGTGCTTAGGGACATGAGAAAAGGGGGAAAGGTGACGAAGATTGTCCCTGATAATCTGACACACAGCGTGTGTGTATCAGTGACAGCGGCGTAAGTGCCTGCACATTCTCTCTCTCTCTCTCCCCCCCCCCCCCAAGGCTGCTAAATGCTGCAAAGCCCAGCAAACTGGCTCTAAAAAACAAAAGAAGCACCTGTACAGCCAGCAATGGCTGTGGTCAAACTTCGCACTGCCAGTCCTTTTGTTTTCCACCAAGTGGATGCTTGCTGATATGCCTGCCAGAGGATTATCGCTCCAGCTGAGCTGATCCAAAGATCCTTATTCTTCCAAAGATAAAGGTTGCAATGGAATAGGAAGAGCAGAAGCAGATGCCGCTGTTATAACGCACACAATAAAAGTTGCTTTCCACTGAGGACAGACTAGGAACATTGCATTCCATAAATGGGTCCCTGCTACATTGTCCCTTGCGCCTGCTGCAATTGTTCCCCGCTAAAACCTATTGCCAGCTGTAGGAAGAAGATGGATGATCCTGCGGAGCCGGACTCTTGATCTCTGTGCAGTGTTTGCCATAGGGAGGATTCTGTGCCCTGTCTTGTGAAAACGAATGTCCCAGGGCACCACTGTTTCTCGCCATTTCAGTAAATGGAAAGCATTTTTTAAAAATAAAATCATTCGCTCCGTGTCTCTTATTCTGCTTTCCACCAAAACTCTAAAGGCTTTCCCTGTTACCTACGCGTCATCTTCGTTCTTGATTAGCACTGTTTTCTGTGTTGGTAATCCAATAAATGGTGGGATGGAATTAACATCCACATAGAAACGGAAGGACAGTGCCTTTTCCACACAGTGTGAAAGCAGAAGAGCAGAGGAAGCATTAGCAATCTGTTCCAGCAGGGACTTTCTGCTCTTCCAAGCCTCCATCTTCAGTGCAGCAAAAGCCTTGGATGATTTCTCCAAGTCACTCATGGCAGCAAAAGGGTTTTTTTGCTTTCCAGTAAGTCTAAGTGCATGATGAACATTTCCCTGTAAACTACTGAGTGGGATCCAGAGCATACATTTTAAAAAGAATTCAGTCTCTGAAAAAGTAACTTACTTTACCATTAAATTCACCTGAGAGAAATCTAGTTTTGTTCCCAAAGTGAATTCGGAAAGTCAACCGAATTCACACCAGTAAAAGGATTTTGCATCACTCTCTGAACACTACTAAAATTGCTAGGATAATATTAGAGACAGAGTTAAATTCACCTAATAGTTGGGCCCCAAATAGCCATGGGACTCACCCCAGGATAATTATATGCAGTTTTTTAAAAAAGGGTAAAAGAAGAAAATAAACACTATGACTACAAGTCAAACTTTGTACCTAGTTTAAACATTATTGTAGAGTTCACAGTAACCTGTATGCAGATGATGATGATGATGATGATGATGATGATGATGATGATGATGATGATGATGATGATGATGATGATGATGATAATAATAATAATAATAATAATAATAATAATAATAATAATAATAATAATAATAATAATAATAATATCTTATATTATTAAAAGACTATATCTTGTATTGTCAAATATTTTAGAATAATAACAGTTATAATGTACTGTTAAGTCATTTCCAAATGCAACCCTCATAGGGATTTTTTAGACATAAAGTACCCAGAAGTGGTTTACTTCTTCTGGTGTCACCTTTTGAAAATGTGCTGTTTATTACAGCTTGACTATATTCATGAATGCAGTTGGTTGTGGGTTTGGGTACAGATGCTCCAGTCTGGCTCTGACAATCATCTAACACAGGCATGTCCAAAGTCAGGCCCGGGGGCCAAATGTGGCCCATTTTCAAATTTCAAGTGGCCTGCGGCCTCTTCTCCCTGCCGGCTCAGCCTGTCAAGCATCCCTGCCAGCTGGCCCCTCCCCATACCGGATGGGGGCGTCAGCTTGCAGTTTTATGGTTTGCCTGCCCTCCCTGCCTCTGTCCACCCCCCCAGCCATCTGCCCAACCCACCCGCCCCCAGCTCCATTGCTGCAGCATCCTCCCTGCCTCCTTGCATGTTATAGAGCAGGGGTCCTCAACCTAAGGCCCCAGGGCCGGATGCGGCCCCCCAAGGTCCTGAATCCGGCCCCTGGGACCAATTGCAACCCCCACCGACCCCCTGTTTTGTGAGCAAGCCAGCCTCCGCAGCTGCTTTTGGACTGTGATCAGGCCCCCAGTGGTGTCTGGGTGGTGGTGGACCGGCCCACTGTTTGAAAACTTTGAGGACCCCTGTTATAGAGGCTTGTCCAAAGTCTAGCGCAGGAGCCAAGTGCTACTGAATGGTCGGCCCCCTCACATTTTCACCTCACAAAATTTGGCCCTCCTTGCAAAAAGTTTGGACACCCCTGATCTAACACAAGTGCCTATTTTGCCTTCTCCTTAAATATAGAGGGATTTGTCCCCGGTTGTAATGAGCATCTGGTTTTGCTAAGTTGCCAGCGGCATGTAGTTTACTAAACTCCACTCCATTTGGGCAAAAGTTGAGATTCAGTATAGAAAGGACATTCTTTGCAAACAGACATGAGCCAGGATCACCAGAGGCAGGATGGCATGTTCTCCTAGAATTCTCTTTTCTCCTGGGGAATTCAAAGTGCAGAGTATCGAAAGCCAGAACTTTTATTTTGGCATCCGAGGCAGAAAGTCCCAGACTCTTGCTATCCCAGACATTCTGAACAAATGTTAAGCATTTGCTGCTTTTTCATGAACATCTACAAAACTCTGCTCCCATCACTCCTACTTATAGGAAGGATCGATTTTGTGAAGAGCTAACTATTTTAAAGAAATCCACACCAATTTTTTAGTCAAAGTGGTGAGAGCCACAGTCCATTCAAGTCCTGTCAGACAGGATGAAGTCTCTTGAGAATACTTTCAACGTTGGATTTCAATATCCATCCAAATTTAATAGAACACATACACACAGTACGATCAGCAGAGTTTGGGGAATGCACATTTGTGGGACAATAGCTGCTAGAAAGCCAGCCGCCAGCATAGCTGTTACTGGCAGGGAAGTGCTAGGACCGAAACCAAAGCCGATTTAAAGCTCACTTTCCATCAACTCCAAACTTATCGTACTGCAGTTTCTGCTTTCAGAGCGGGCAGCTGTATGCCTCTCAAAGCTCGGGAGTGTGCCAAAGAGGTGAACGAGGGCTTTTTGCATTTTGTTTGTTCCAAGTTCCCTTTAGCTGTCGTCGGCAGCAGTCCTCGAAAAATCTGCCCTGTACGAATTGAAATGATATAAGAACACAGAGCGATACATGGCGCCCATGTCAACACCTGATATATTTCTTTCTTTCTCTTTCTTTCAAAATTGGCAGGTGCTGGTGACCTGACCGGTGATCCCCTGGGGTACGTGACGGGAGTGCTTGCTGTCTTGGTGCATGCAGCCTATTTGGTGCTCATTCAGAAGACAAGCACTGACAGTGACTATGGGCCCCTGACGGCCCAATATGCCATTGCTGTCTCCGCCACCCCATTTCTCATTGTCTTTGCCTTTGCCAGCATGGATGCCATCAACGTCTGGTCCTTCCCAGGGTGGAAAGATCCTGTTATGACATGCGTCTTCATAGCATGTGTCTTCATTGGTTGTGCCATGAATTTTACTACTCTTCACTGCACCTACATCAACTCAGCTGTCACCACCAGTTTTGTTGGGGTCGTGAAAAGCATCGCAACCATCACTGTCGGGATGGTGGCATTCAGTGACGTTGAGCCCACAAAACTGTTTATAGCCGGAGTGGTCGTAAATACTGTGGGCTCTGTCATTTATTGTGTGGTCAAGTACGTTGAAACAAGGAAACAAAGCAATTACGAAGATCTGGAGAAGGAAATTAGGGAGAAGGAGAAGAAAGAACGTGAGGGGAGTCAGCCACCGTTTCTAATGGAGGAAATGTTCAAGGAGGCAGCGCCTGGGGATACAACAACAGAAGAGTCACCGAATGAAAGCAGTCAGCAAACTCTGGAAGAGAAGGACAATACTGTGGGAGAATCAAATGCATCCAGTCTTCCTGAAGGTGGCACCTCTGAAGGACTTGCCAAAAGCTCTTTAAAGGATGCTTATCTTGGAATATGGAGATTGGTTAGGGGGGCAAAGTACATGAAGAAAGATTATTTAGTAGAGAATGAGGAACTGCCAAGTCCTTGAAGAATAATTTCTTAGCAAATCATAGTCAAGGATATTATGTAATTTATTCTTTCTGGCGGGAGTATGGTGGGAGGGGGGAGGCAACAGATGGTTTCATACCCTCACAGAAACATCTTAATTGTTATTAGAAAGATTTTACCTCATAATGAAGCAGAAGCATGATGTTCATGCTTAGGTTCAGTGAAATTCCATTTTTTCAGAAGATTATTTCCATTTCCCACCCAAATCAGACCTGGACCAGAAAAACAGACACTCGCAAAATGACAAGGCATGGTTTGGTATTCAGAGACATCAGCTTGATGGCAGTAATAGTGTTTTTTTTAGTAAGGAATCCTTTGAAGGAGGAGTGGGATGGTTTAAATTTGTTAAAAGCATGATACCCAGAAGCAAAAGCTAAACATATCTGCTCCTCAGCTCATTCAAAGGGAAGTATCACCACATTCCCTAGGATGGGCTGGATGACTAGGAAGTGGAAGAGATGTAAGCAAACTCTTTCATGGCTCCTCCTCATGATTGTCTAGATTCCTCTGCACTACATTGTCCCACCTGCTAAGAAAGTGGCAGGATTTACTTTGTTTTTGCCTCTACTGTGCTTGTTGACAAGGTGAGAGAGGTGTGGGAGGGGGAAATGAGCTGTTGAGATTCCAACCCGCCTCAGAACTTCCTCAGCTAGTTTATTTTTATTTAGTATTTACGGCCACAGATGTATACACACACATGTGCCAAGAATCCTGTGTTTTCTGTACAACATGGATGTCAAGTGCTGTTATTTTAGAAACGTTTTCAAAATATAGATACATAGAAAATGTGTTTTAGATAATCATAAGAACACAAGAAGAGCCCTGCAGGATCAGGCTTAATGTCAATCTCATTCGGCAAGCGGCTTTTTCTCACAGCGACTACCCAGATGACACAAGGAAGCTCACATGCAACTGCAGCAGTCATTCCCCGTCTGTCTTGGTTCAGGTCAGAGTCAAATGACTATTGAATGTGGAGATTTCACCAAAGCCTGAATAGGTTACTTTTTCCTGCATTTCTCTTCCTCCCCAAATTTCCCAATCAGTAGGAACAGTAGCTATGCAGCTGGAAGGTTTTCAGAGCAGTCGTCATAAAAGGTGTCATTTCCAAGTTTGGGAATATTGGTGTTTTAAATTTATGCAGCCTTCCTACCAAAAAAGGCACCCAAAAAGGGGAACAGTGAGAACACGGCAATTAAAAGCAAAAGCCTGATTAAAGGCAGTTATATTAAAACATAAGACAGAGCCAATATCCAACTAGTTTTCCCCCTTTAGAAGCCCACTTGTATTCATATGCTGAAGGGCTGCTGAATTAAGGTATTGTTGACTCCCAATGGAAGGACAGCAGAGTGGTAACAAACCTTGCTTCCCTTGGTGAGGAGCACCTGCTAGAAGGAACAAAAGAAGGGCCTTCCCCAAAGATCCTAAAACCTTAGCAGGCAATAGGTCTATTCAGACATTACAAATTTGTCTGGTGATGTACACTTACGGTGAGCAGAGTCCTGTGGATCTACTTCTTCCATTTCTGCTTAAACATGGAGAACGATGAAGCAGGGATCCTCTGCTTCCCTTGGATACTCTCTACCTCGGTTGGTAATCTCATTCTCCAGGGTCATGACCAGGGCCGGCGCTTCCATTAAGGAGAACTAGGCAGTTGCCTAGGGCGCCAAAATGGAGAGAGGGCGCTGGCCAGCCTGCTGCCCCCCGCCCCCCACCGCTGGCCACCGCCGCCCGTCCTCCCACCACCCGCCAGCCACCCATCGGCGTCCGCCCATCGCTGCCCGTCGCTGTCCGCCCCCCGCACCCGTTGCCGCCCACCCCCGTGCCCGTCGCCATCCACCCCCGCACCCGTCACTGTCCCCCGCCATCCACCACCGCCCCCCCTGCTGCCCCCTGCCTGCAACCAACCCCTGCCCGCCCACCCACCCCTGCCACGCCCACCTCACCCCACCCGCCTCTCACCTAGGGCGCAAAAAAAAACCAAAAAAAACTAGCACCGGCCCTGGTCATGACTCATATGGGGACGGTTCATAGATAGGGAAGCTCTCCTTTTTCTGTCTCACTGCCCTCCATGTTCCAGGGGGCAAGGAAGCTGGAAACTAAGGTGGATTTTTGTTTGGTGATCTTGGCATCCAGAAATATGGTTGATTTGATTCTATCTAGGGCTTCCTTGTTGGCCATTCTCACTGTCCATGGGATTCATAGTACCTAACTCTAGTACCCTAATTCAAATGCCCCTATCTAGACAGAGGTATTTGAAGTTGGCAGGACAAGATGGAACCACTTACCAGCCAGTTCACGTTCTCTTATCCACTTGGGCAGTGTGGATGCAGAAAAGCTTGTGCATGCATTAAACCAGGCAAGTCCAAACTTTGGCCCTCCTGATATTTTGGACCAAAATTCCCAGAATTCTAAGCCTGTGTTGCCAATGACAAAGGACTGTGGGAGTTGTGGTCCAAAAGATCTGGAGGGCCGAAATTTGGACATGCCTGCATTAAACCCCATGAGGGAAATGCCATAGTTATGTGTGGACCTCACAGAAAGACATAAATTTTAATGTTACATTTTAATGTTCTAAGATGCCTCTTCTAATTCCTTGTTCTTAACTTGAATATATATTAAATGTTCTGGGCTGTATATTGTCCCTCATTATTGTAAGCCACCTTGGGCCTTTTCAAAGGAGAAAGATGGGGTAAAATATTCAAAATAAATAAATAAATGAATAAATACTGCCCCCCCATGTAGAAGATCTCATGTGATTATCTATTTTCTTTCATCGCTGGTTTTCTGCATCACATTCCCAAATCACAGCCTGTTGCTTTTTACTTGCAGCCTATTTATTTATTTATTTATTTATTTATTTATTTATTTATTTATATACCGCCTTGCTTCCCCAAAGGGAACTCTAAGCCAGGGGTATCCATCCAAACTTTTTGCAAAGAGGGCCAGATTTGGTGAGGTGAAGATGTGTAGGGGCCGGATATTCAGCCACATTTGTCCCCTGGACCGGACTTTGGACAAGCCTCTAGGAGGCATGGAGGATGCTGCAGCAACAGGCCTAGGCTGGGCAGGTGGCTGGGGGGAGGGAGGAGGCGGGGAGGGCAGGCAAACCATAAAACTGCAAGCTGATGTCTCCATCCAGTATGGGGAGGGGTCAACTGGCAGGGATGCATGACAGTCTGAGTTGGTGGGGAGAAGAGGCTGCGGGCCACTCAAAATTTGAAAATGGGCCGCATTTGGCCCCCAGGCCTGACTTTGGACATGACTGCTCTAAGCAGTTTACAGTAGAGATGGGCACGAAACAGAAAAATGGCGTTTCGGTGTTTCGTTTGTCGTTGAGAGGTCTGTTTCAGTTCGTTTCCGTTTGTCGGGAATTTTTTGAAAAATTTCGTTACCATTTTTCATTTTTTCGTTTGTCGTTTCTACCCGCTTTTTGCGCGATTTTTAAAGCATTTTCGTGTGCAGGCTCCTCCAACGCCCCAAACCAGAGGGAAAACACTAAAAAAATGGATGCTGGCAGAGACACAGTATAGACTAGGTATGCAGGGAGGCTGCAAAGGCAGCGGCGGGCGTTGCCCAGGGTGCAAGGCAGCCGCAGAGTGATTGCACTGCAGGGCAGGGGAGGGTACTCACCGAGAGGTACGCAACACGCATGCACACAGGGAGGCTGTAGGACTGAATCTAGAGTCGCAGAGACAGCAATCCCACCCTAACTCCCACCAGAGACTGCAAGGAGGACGGGGGCTGCCAGAGCTTTTTATGCCCTCTGTGGCTGCCAGACCTGCCCGCCCAGTCTGCAACCTGGGCATGCTATTGGTTGAACATGATCCCATCACATGGCTTGCCTCCATTTTGTGGCTGGTGGTGACATCCATTTTAAAGGGAAAAGAAAAATACATCATGATGGGAGAAGACAAAAACAAATGTTTTAAGGATCCCAACCCCCCGGTAGGTATTATCAGACAATATAAATAATTATTGCTGTGTTTTTACGGATGTCCAGGGCGTTTTTTAACATTTCAAATAGCTCATTTCATTAACGGAAATGAAATGTAACGACCACAATTTTCATGGTTCTGTTCGTTTCATTGCATTTTCATCACAATTTTCGTTTGTCATTTCGTTACGTAACGGAAACGACAAACGGTAACGGAAACGAAAAAATGTTCATTCCGTGCCCATCTCTAGTTTACAGAATAAAATAACAAGAAGAAAAAATAAAAGACCAGACAGACTGGCAGACTGGCAGAGCAAACAGTAAAACACACACACAAAACCCTCAGGTTTTCCCCAAATGCCTCCCTAAAGAGCCAGGTTGTTAGAGCTCTTTGGAAGGCAGGCAAGGTGGGCATAAGACGAAGCTCATCCAAGATGGAATTCCAGAGAGCAGGGCCAACCACCAAGAAAGCCCGATTGCGCACACGCACTTTATGGGCCTTGGGGGGGGGGGTAGCCCTAAGGACAAGGGCTTGAGACACCCTAGTAGGTTGGGCAACAGCTGACCTGCAGAAGATATTCAAGTCCCAAGCTGTGAAGGGTTTTGAAAATCATCACCAGGACCTTGAACCTGATTTGGTGGAGTCAACGGACAACCAATGCAAGCGAGCCAGGATCTGGGTGACGCGCGCATAACTGCCCGCACCAACCACAATCCTCTCTGCTGCAATCTCTGAATCAGGGTCAAGGGCAACCCCACATAGAATGCATTGCAGTAGTCAATCCTGGAGGTCAGTAGTGCATGCCTGACTGTCCTCAGGGAGTCCTCGTCAAGGTACGGGTGAATCTGGGCGATCAGCCAAAGCTAAAAGAAGGCTGATTTGGACATGGCTGCTGTACAGTATTTCTGCTATAAACTCTGAGCAGTAAGGGGCCCATAGTTTCATGGTGTCTCAAGTATCATATGCATCACACCTCCTCACTCAGACCCTGAGCTGCCCACCATGAAGCAGAGCTATGAGATTGGAACTGGCAAGGAGACCTGGTGTGGGCTCCTGTAGAGTATGGGACATTCTCCTTTTGAAGCCAGGATAATCTGGGAATTTTGGTCCAACATCCCATACTTCTGTAGCTGTCTTTTCACTGCTCAAATCACACCAAACCAAAAAGGGAAAAGAAAGGAATTCTGAAGTAGTTTAAGTTGTTCATTTCCTTCTAAAATGTGTTTCAAACTCCTGGTCTTCCCTTAGAGACACTCTTGTGCAACTGTTGTCCCTTGGCACACTTCCAGGTAAAACGTTTGTAATGCAATTGCCCTGCCTTATTCACAGGACTCTGTGTGTCTCTGTGTGTGTGCATCTAGAAATACTAAGCATCCTGATCCTCTCTGTTGTTTTTCCCACGTATGCTGCAGGAGT
Source organism: Phrynocephalus guinanensis (assembly GCA_037367245.1). Taxonomy (NCBI): domain Eukaryota; kingdom Metazoa; phylum Chordata; class Lepidosauria; order Squamata; family Agamidae; genus Phrynocephalus; species Phrynocephalus guinanensis. The sequence goes on along the minus strand of CM074733.1, from coordinate 110,402,777 downwards.
GCATAAGATACCAGGTGAAAAGTGTTACACAAGAGTGCTTCTAATGAAAAACAACTGCTCAAAAGATGTTGGGCTTAGATTAATAACTCCCACTGCTGGTGCCCTGTCTATGGGCAGGTCTCTCCTTGCCTTCCTCTATGATAGGTATATACATTCCTGGTTTTCTCCCACACACCTGACCAACACAATGGAAAAAGTTTTCCATGCTTCCACAGGAGCTCTGCAAATTGGTTTTGCCCTTAAACTTGTACACCTCTATTTAGCATCAATAGAGCCTTTTGGGGTCACAAGAGTGGGCTGCCCCCACTTTCTCCTCCTAGTAACTGCTTGGCTGGATGAAAAGCACTATCCCCTGTGGACGTTCTCCTTCCTGCACCGTGATGAAAGATGCCGCGATCATGTTTAATTCTTGCTTCTAGCTGTATATCCGGCAGCAGGCAGCATGAGAGCCAAGCTATAGATTACAAACAACCTGTTGGGGCAATTCAGGCTTCCCCACTGCCTGTGGTCGAAAGCATAGGGCTGCCTCCCAGATGGTGCAGCTGGCCGTACTGCTGCCACCCGGCCATCATGCACAGCAACATTCGTGCTGCCCTGCCAGAGAGGTGGAGGCGAGGCACTGCAGACGGGAGTGACTGGGGTGGCAGAGACACCACAAAGAGCTGCTGCTGCAGCAGCAGCAACAAGGGCAACAGCAGGAGGGGATCAGGAAGGAGGAAGAGGAGGATGAGGATGACACCCTTCTGCCCCTACTGTGTCAGACAAGGGCAGCAAGAAGAAAGAGGAAGAGGGAAAAGAGCCACCCTTCTCCTCTCTTGCTCGTGACTGGGTGGTGGAAGGGTGCTGCGGAAGGCATGGCTAAACAAGTGGACGGTGCATCCTTGATTTCTCTCTTCTTCCCTTCCCCACCGCTCTTAACCATCCTTTCCTTGGCATGTTGGCTCAGAGGAATTATGGGAGCCAAGAGCTATTCACATGGTTGTCTAACCGCCTGAAGGAAACAAGCATAAGACAGCAAGGATAGCTTCACTGCCTCCAGTTGACTCAGACTTCCATCTTTCTTAGGTTGGTCAATTGAGTACCCAGCTCTCGGGGGGGGGGCAATGTGTATCTGCCCCGAGAGTGCTTTATGCACTATGGGGTGGTAGATAAGTGGCAAATTTTGTTTGACTTTGCTTTGCAATCAGCAACTGAGGAATTCCATCTTCAGTTTTTTTCCTGTAATGTCTAGTTTGGCCCTTCATGATAGCACTGTGTGTGTTTGTGTGTGTGTGTGGGGGGGGTTACAAAAAAAGTGCTAAAAGGGCCAGCTCAAGTCATTTTACTATCCAAACTCTGTGTCCCTTAGTGAATGAATAAGTTATATGATGACACGAGCCACATAATCAGTAAGAATGGAGTAACATGACTGGCAAATAGCTTGTCCAGACAGAAGAATCTTATTCTGTTGATAGAAGAACAACAAAGCCTGGGTACATAAAACGGATCTATTGTTTTTCTAGAGTCCTCTTCAACAGCTAACGGCACATTAGCAAACTATATTATAAAAAGCCAAGGTAAAGTGGAAAGAATTAACCTGCGTTAGGAGGTATTAACCACTGACATATCTCATCTCGCACTTCATGAATTTATGATCTGACCTGATACACTGAATATTCATCCATCCATGTTGGAATTGGTTTATCATTGCTTAAATCTATGTAAAGTATGTGTAGCACTGTGTAAGTCCATTTAAAATCTGTGTATTATTTGTGTGTTTATTTTACTGAACCATTTATGCTAGAATATTAAGGCAGGTTCAAAACATCAGGCATAATTCAGTCAGTTTGGAAAGTTTCTTTTCTTTCTTTCTTTCTTTGTGGAATCAGCCTAAGTCAATACAAACAACAGTGATTCTAGATCCCTTTTTAATGATGGACTTAATCCAGGAAGGGTTTTTATCGTTCACCACTTTGTGCTAGGGCTGATTCTGAATCTTACCAGCATTCCCATCCACGGTTATTTCTTAAATCCTAATGATCTTTTGTGTGAGAAATCAGCATCCTTTTTAACAAAAGGACTCAAAATATTTCAAAATGCTTGAAGCTTGAACTTGAAAAACGGTGAGAGTTTTCAAGCGTTACTCTTGACTATGTCTGATCTGAGCTCTTTATAGCAGATCCCCAATCCATTGCTGATCCACTGGATAAATCAGTTGTCCTTCAACCCAACTCTTTCAAAAATGTTGAGGAAACCATTTAAAACAAAATCCTTTCTGCTGGTTGGCTTGTTTGAACATTAGTGCTAATGTTGGAAGCCTCCGGTGCAAGATGCTAATGCTGCCTCCACTCCGTCGCTAGTACAAAATGAAGCAACAACAAAAGGGAAGTAGTTTTTAAACATGGGGAACGACAGGATTCTTGTGGCTCTTTGTCACCATTTGTACCCGTTTATAAGCCGTGAGTTTTCTGAATGGCGGCCGGGGGGGGGGGGACGACGACGGACGATTGATATCCTCGAGGCACATTCCCCACATAAAGGGGAACGAATGCTCCATATGTTTAACCTACCATGGAACACGTCTGTGAAGATTCTCAGTCATCCAGGTGTGTTTATCTCAGAGTTGAGTCATGGCTACTGGACTTCTTTTTTGAGAGATAGAAACGTTTCACTGTTCATCCAAACAGCTTCATCGGTCTGAATACAGCTAGTGCAAGAGACCTTCTTATAGTCAGCTTGACCTCTTGTCCCCTGGTCTGATTGGCTCATAAGATGAACAAAGCCTGAATAGGCTCGTTAGGGAGACATTAGTGTCCATGGCCTTAAGGTAAACAATGGACTAAGGTGCTGAAACCCATCAAGAATGGGTCGTTAGCTGTGACCTGGTGGTGAAGGCTCCTTGATTTGCCTGGGTACTTTGGAAAGTATAGCCTGATAAGTCGCAGATAGACTATGCCGGAGCCCACCACCTCTGTTGAGGGAGGGATTTTCAATGCTAACATGAATGGCTTCCCTTACTCCTCTCTCAAACCACCTCTCTTCTTTGTCTAATATGTGTACATCCTCATCTTTGAAAGAGTGGCCTTTTTCCTTCAAATGGAGGTGTACTGCTGATTCTGGTCCTGAGCTGTTACCTCTCCTATGTTGGGCCATTCTTCTGTTTAATGGCTGTTTAGTTTCTCCAATGTAGAGGTCTGAACACTCTTCACTGCATTGGACTGCATATACTATATTGCTCCTTTTATGGTTTGGTATCGGATCCTTTGGGTGGACAAGTCTCTGCCTTAGTGTGTTCATGGGTTTGAAATAAACAGGGATGTGGTGTTTGCCAAAAATCCTTTTAAGCTTCTCTGACACTCCCGCCATGTAGGGAATGACCAGGTTCTTCCTTCGGGTCTGGGTCTCAGACCGATCCCTTGTTCTTCTGGGATGGCCCACTGCTCTGTTGAAGGCCCACCTTGGATATCCACAGGCCTTAAGTGCTGTCTTCAGGTGCCTGTCTTCCTTCTTCTTGGCTTCTGAGGAGGTGGGGATGCTCTCTGCTCTGTGGCTTAGGGTCCTGATGACTCCTAGTTTGTGTTGTAATGGATGGTGGGAGTCAAACAGTAAGTATTGATCTGTGTGGGTGGGTTTCCTGTAAACTTCTACTCCTAGGCCACGGTCAGGTCTGATGATGACTGCACAATCCAGGAAAGCCAGCCTGTTGTCTTGGGTGTCTTCCCTAGTGAACTTAATATTAGGATCCACTGCGTTGATGTGCGTCTGTAAAGGCCTGTACTTCCTGCTACCATGGAACAGTATCTTACCCTAATCCAAGTTCTCTTCCTAAAACACTGTGGCCTGGATGGCTCAGAAGAATATATGGTGGATTGCTCGCTGTCCGCCTGTACATTATGGTGCCTTCTCTACGTGCTTTGCCGGAAGGTCCCAGTTTGCTGCTTTCAAGTGCTGCCAGAAACACAGAGAAATATTAATAGTATTGGACTTCTAAAAACGTGTTGCCGAACCTTTTGTACAAGAAACCGTCATGCTAGATCTCTGTTTCGAAGCTTAACATCAGCTTTTAAAGAATTCTCAGCTTTCAACACAGGGATTTGGTAAATGCAGCCCGGTGTGTTTTGTTTTGTTTTGAATCTAATAAGGGGGATGGTTGTAAAGTAAATGAATGGAAATTTTGCCCCACGTAGAGGCATTTTAATGGCATCAATGCAAAACTTCAATCAATCTGGAGAATGAGAGATGGTAATAAATTGTACTGCTTCACAGAAGCCTGCAGCTGTTTTTATTGGTACAATGGAAGGAGGCAAGAAACATGAGGGCTCAATGTCTAGTTTTACTGCTGGTTTTACTGGTGGAGCATTTCTGTCTGTGTGCATGCACATGTTACGTATGTGAACAATGCCTTTTGTAAGTTTATAAATATGAATGTTTCAGAGCATTATGCACCATTGTCCGTACTCAGCAAGTGTGTCAATGCAGTCTCAAAGGCCCAGCCAACAGAGTTGCAGATGCCTATCTCCACTGATTTCATCCTGCACCAGCTTGCTCAATCTCTTGGAAGCATATTTTGATATGGGTGGGAATGTGGGTTGTTGGGCAACTAGGTGCACCTGATGTAGAGTTTGCTGGAACCCAAAATCAATGAGCATTTGACAGAATGAATTGTGTCTCATGTAGGAGAATGGAATATATGACAATTGCAGAAGGTGCAGAATCTTAACAAGACTGTCACAGGACAGAGTTCAGGCCTGGAGTGGTTTCTGGGATCATTGCTGCACCACCTCTGTCTGGCAGTCCTGTGGCTAATGTAGGACGAGTCAGGAGGTAGCTGAGAATCGGCTGCCACTTGCAAACAATAGCTGCAGCTCCTCTGATCTCTCTTCCCTTATTTGGATGCTATCTTGCCATGTGATTACTGGGTGCTGTTGGCATGAGATTGGCCTAAACGTTGGCTAATGTCATGTGAAACGATGCCGCTTTGTTTCTTTTCTAGGCAATGGTTTTTCTGGCATGATTTTGCCCATCACTCTTTGGCAGAAGACCGATCAATTAGTTGCCATTGAGACATTCATTTCTATTAATAACAAGGATTGTAGATCACAGTGTCACTTTTCAACATGCATAAAACAGTTAACATTCTTCTCTCTGTATAGAAGTTGCCTGCTTTCAGCTTTAGATGTGAATTTAGCCCAAGGATGTGGAGTGCCCACAGACTGGTAGTTATTATAAGCGACTGGACAGCTCCTCTTTATTCTCAATGATTGTAGCCATATGGATCAGTGGAGGGGGGATAGAATTACCAGCCACCCACCCCTGCGATCTGAAATGAATGGTTGTGGAGCACAATGGCATTCTTCAAAATAAACATTTATTTTCATGTCAGTGTGCATTGAGAAGCACCTGCTACAGCTCCCCAAAGCTGGGAATTCACAGAGCCCAGGCTAGAAAATACTCACCACCATTTGCTTTGTGTTTCAAAGGGCATTCGGACAAAATGCATGCAGAGGGCTTAATATGCTGCAACCATTCTAATTCTAGGGATAAACAAATGGATAAGAACATAAGAAGAGCCATGCTGGATCAGGCCAAAGGCCCATCTAGGCCAGCTTCCTGTATCTCAAAATGGCCCCACCAAATGTGTCTGGGAGATCAACCTGAGGACTTGTAGCAGAATTTTTAAGGCTTCCCTTTTTTAAAAAAAGACTATTACTCCCAGAAACATTCAGCTCTACCAGCTAGATGGGGAAAATCTTGGAGCAGGATTCCAAAGAAAGACCTGATCCAGCATGGCTCTTCTTATGTTCTTATGTTCTTACGTTCTTTCCAGAACATGGTGTGAGACGAGATGGTGAAATTGCCCCAGGTGAGATATTGACTGAGATTTAGAATGATCCTTGCCTCTGTAGGCAAGGATCAGGTGCTTTTTGATACCGGAAGCCATATCACACATCAGACTGACCCATTTAACTCATCCCTCTTTTTGAGTCTCCAGGCCTGCTCACCCCCATCCTTTCCTCACAGTTGCTGGTTTTTTTCCCATGTATTGCTAAGTGGCGTATCACTTGGATTGGATTACCACCAAAGTGAAACAGCACCAGATGTCTAGAAGAGCAGGAAAGGTGGTAGCAAAGAAAGAAAGAAAGAAAGAAAGAAAGAAAGAAAGAAAGAAAGAAAGAAAGAAAGAAAGAAAGAAAGAAAGAAAGAAAGAAAGAAAGAAAGAAAGAAAGAAAGAAAGAAAGAAAGAACAATTTCTGGGGGAGCAAGAGAAATTTGAATCTTTTAAATGTATTCATTGGTAGGTGGCATATTACCTCATTGGCCTGCAATTCATTTGAAAAAAAAGCATTGAATTGTTTGGTGGAAACCCCAGCCAGTGCTGTTTGGGTCAATGCCAGCAGTCAGACGTGCTTCAAATCAAACAAAACTGACAGGGATCCCTAAAAATGCAGGTAAACATGCTTATTGGGCTGGTTCTCAGTTGCTGGCTTATCTCGTGAATGCCAGAAAAACCACGGAACCACACTATCCCCAAACCAGGCTATACTGTGGATTTGAACCACAAAGGAGTGAACCAGGCCTCCCAGTCTGATTACATCTTCAGGTTTTTATCTGCTCAAAGAATGCTCCCTATGGCAGCCTTGGGGGCAACAATTGCAGCACAAAATGAGACATTTTGTTTAATTCCCCCCCCCCCTCCAATGCTGGAGGCAATCAAGAGAAAATTAGACAACCATCTGTCAGATCTGCTTTGATTCTGAGTCCTCCATTGAATAAGAAGTTGGGCTCGATGGCCTTACAGGATCCATTATTCTATGGTTCTGGATAGAAGTGCACAGAAACACCATTTTATTTGCAGCTGGCCATTGGCTTTTTATTTCCTGTTTCTGCCACAAAGAAAGTAACTGTGTTTAAAAAAAACTAAAGGAATGCAAATATATATTAAGAGGCCTAATCTCTCTGTTGAATTTCACTGAAGGTCCTTGATCATACCAGCTCTCACTTGGCTCACTTGCCCTTCGCCTGTCCCTGAATACATCTGATAATCTCTCCTCTCTCCCTTCCTTGGCCATCCGTGCATGGCATAGCTGGCTACCAGCAATAGTGACCTTTAAAATAATGAAGGAGGGAGGCTACAGATTGTATGACGTTCTGAACATCTCTGGCTAAAAGTACAAGTACAGTGGTCCTTTGTATAAAGGGTTCCAAATTTGTTCCCAATGAAATTATGTTAAGCAAAATTTCCTTCATACAAATTTCCGATAGGAATGCATTGAAAACAGAGCAATCCCTAATCGCGACCATTTTTATGTGGTATGGATTCGCCCCATAGACGATTCTGTTAAGCAAATTTCCCTTATTTCCGCAAATATTTATGTTGTACAGATTTTATGTTATACAAATCATTTGTTATACGAAGCTCCACTGTATACAAAAACAACACAGCTGGGGATTCCCTCCCCCCCCACACACACACACATTTCACAGATTTGAAAAGCTGGAACCAGGCAACCTGGATAGCACCTAAGAATGCTGCTGGTGGGAAAGATAATGCCCATGTTTATGCACCACAAGTGCCTTTTCTGGCCAAATATACAGCTTCCCTATCAAGCCTCTGTGGCCACACAGATGCACAGATTGTGGGAGCAGTAGCCTTCCCCCACCCCCCAGCCCGTTCCTCTAAATAACACTTATAAATTCTGGCATTGCAGTCGAACACATCTGGAAGGCACCTGGCTAGGAAAGGCCAAGCGGTAGCTTAAATAATCTCTAAATACACATTTTGGTATTGTAGAGTCTGCTGCCCTGTTAATCTTTCCCACAGCTGCAGTACTCGCAGCTTCTTTAGAGCAACGTCTCCTATCCATTTATGCTTGTGACATGGGTGCTTCAGGATGTGAACAATATGTCTCTAGAAGAGCAGGAAGGGAGGACAGATTTAAACACTGCCCATCAATTAGCTGCTCTGTTCTCGCTTGGTGAGCTCCATGAAGGGCGTCTGAAAGCTGCTCACTCATAGATATCTGTGACCACTGCGATGATCAGTCCATATGCCCTCTTTCTCTTCCACACACCCCTGTGTCTGTGTGTGTGTGTGTGTGTGTGTGTGTGTGTGTGTGTGTGTGTGAGAGAGAGAGAGAGAGAGAGAGAGAGAGAGAGAGAGAGAGAGAGAGAGAGAGAGAGAGAGAGAGAGGAAAAAGAGTGTTGTTCTTCATGGAATTGAGATTCATACTAGAGAAGAAATGAACCCAGTTTACACAGATTTAATCCAATGTCAAGTGAATTGAGCCTCCTTGCTCGTTAGGCACAAGGATGTTTGCAGGCATATTTGACCTCTTTCAAAGGCTACGCACACACAAAATTTTGCTCTGCCTATTGATTTCCCTTTCATGCTAGAGAGCGCCTACCTTATATGCTTGTTTTCCTGCTCCAGCATCAAAAACTAATCAATTGTATTAGGACCGGGAAGGGAAAGTGCCAGATAGCTCTGTGGTTTAGGTGGAGCCAGGGGTTGGGAGTTTGGTCCCCCCCCACTGTGCTTTCTTGTCAGGGGCTAGACTCCATGAACCTCCAGGCTTACAGGCCTAGTCGGGTTCCTGAAGTGTTCCAGGGATGTTGCTCTTCTTTTCTAAGCACTGTTCCTTGGGAATGCCTCCTGCCCACCTTCCTAGCTGAGAGCAAAGTGTGTGGGAGGAATCCCTTTGATATCTCCAACTAGAGATAAGAGATAAAGGTGAGGATTTTCCATCTGCCACTCCTAATTAGGCAGCAATATTTCAGAGCCCACCTCTGATCTTGGGTTGGGACCTACTGGCACGTTGTGGATCCTAGCAGTCACATTGCCCAGATTTTCCATGTTTTCTGGAACCATTTATCTGTGTAATGAGGACCCTGCCAAGTTCTCTTCTATTCTTCCTGGACGTCTAGGTGTAGACATTTGTGGGCTGTCCTCAAAACACAAGCTTGTTCATAAGATGGCGTCAGTCCACAAACTGGTTCAAAATCATTGTTTGGGTTTGGGGGCAAAAAGGCTAAAATGAGGTAACATGCAGTCTTCTTTGAAGCCTTCCGAAAATACTGGCTTTTGTCAATGCTTTTCTTTTAGCATTCCTCTAATAGAACAGCAAATATTAACACACATGATGGAAACCCACAACTAGAGATGGGCACGACCAGGAAAAATGACGTTTTGAGTTGTCGTGTGTCGGAGCCAGCCCGTTTCGGCTCGTTTCCATTTGTCGCAAAAAAATTCAAAAAATTGTCGTTTCCTTTGTCGTTTGTCGTTAGTACTGGTTTAAGGGGGTAGGGTAGCAGGCTCCTGGAGGCACCTCTCTGGGGTGGATGCCTCCTCTGGCCCCCTACAAAGGGAAAAGGAAGGGTACATGACCGTGTAGCCATTGCGTACCAAGTGGCACTGGCAGAGGCACCTCTCTTTTGGGTGCCTCTAGCTCACCAAGAAGGACAGCATACTGGCATACAGGTTTGGAGTTTTTTGGAACTTTGGACTGTGAGCAAGGTAAGAGAAGAATGCCTCTGCTGGGCGCCCTCTGACTCACTAAGAAGGACAGTGTACTTGGGTGTAGTGCAATGCGAGTACAGATCTGGCTTCGGGTTGGGGTTAGGGCAAGGGCTAGGCTTAGGGTTATTATGGGTAAGGTTAGGGTGAGTTAGTGGGCTTCACCTCTGGGTGCCTCTGACCCACTAAGAAGGACAGTGTACTGGCGTATGGGTTAGGGTTAGGGTTAGGGCTAGGGCTAGGGTTATAGTGGGCTTTTTATGCCCGACTGGCACATCCCAGAAGTCTCAGTCAAAACCTGGCGAAGTGGCCATGTGATTGGTGGAATGGCTCCAAAAATTTGCATGGTCCCATCCCATCATTGCGCAGGTGTAAAAAAAATAAAAATAAAAATAAAATAAAAATAAAATAAAATCAATGGAGACGTTTTATTGCTAGAAACACCCACTGCTGCTACTGTAAAAATTCAAGCATTTAAAATAGCTAATTTTCGCATGTTTCTGTGGTGCTTTGGTGGGTTTTTGGAGCACGATTTAAAAAAAAAAATTGCGGTCGCCATTTTGGATCCCCCCGCACCGCATGGCAAATGGAGACGACGAGACTCATGCCCCCCCCCAGCCTGGTACCAGGTCCAGCAGCCCAGGACAGGAGAGGGGGGGAGGCCGGGGGACCCCCCCCCCCAGAAACCACCCCTCTGGTAGGTGCCCTCAGACAGGCATATTTTCGCCTGCTTTTTTGGCCAGAAATCGGGATTTTTTCATTTTTAAAACTTTTTTTGTGCTGCTTGCCATCGCGCGATCGCCGCGCGATGCCATGAACGACAACGAAAAATCAGACCCAATTTATCGTTTATCGGTTCGAGTTCGAGTTCTGATGGCTTAATTGTCGTTTCCGTTTCCGTTGTGTAACGGAAACGAGGAACGAAAATGGAAACGAGAATTTCGCCAAGTCGTGCCCATGTCTACCTACAACCACTGCTGTGGAATTTAACATGCAGTTGTAAAAAGCTGGTTAAATGGAGGAGAAGCTCCCTAGTTCAAGACAGCCTAGGAAATTTACTTTCTTGGACTATATTTTTCCCTAGTCCCCTGGAAACTAGGGAAATTGTATTGCAGGAGTCGTAATTCAAAACCCTAAATTTTCTCATCTCTGTTTCCCCACTAAATAAGGCAGATTAGTGTCTGTCATGTGTCAAACCCATACACATATTTTCTTCACTTTGTACAATACTGAAGCCATTATTTCCTTCTCTTTGATTCAGTTATACAAACTTTTTTATGAAATTATGGCTATATTGTTTGTAAGGCAAATGTGTTCATCAGAGACCAGCAAATGCTAAAGGTACATATGCCAGACATTACACATTACATCTAGCCATTAAACTTTGATCACTTTGTACTCACACACCACTGGTTTACCTTTTGGCACTAATATATTTCTCCTAGTCAGCAGCATGTCTATGGGACCATGTAAGTTACGGCAGTATGCAAGCATATTGATGAACAGCCTGGGACATTTCTTCTGTTCCTGTGCCAAAAAAGCTTCTTATCTTCCTGACATATTTTCATGACTTGTTCCTCATTTGGACCCATGAAAAATAATCTCCTGAGAAGTTCTATCTAAATAAAATTTCCCCTATGATTACCGGTAACTGTGCTTTAGACCAATCTGTACAGCAGGTGCATTTTCTAGACACCACATAATGGACATATATGCACCAGACGGTATCAAAAGCCCACCTATATTTGCATGCTTCCCAGAACACAGCACACAACCTATTGCATACAACAAAGCCCTCTGATACATCTGCCTCTGTTCAGATCTCTAAGCTAGGGATGGATTTATATCAGGTATTTCTTAAATCACAGTACCCAGAACATTAAGGCAAGGCAGATATCAGGGACAGACTACCACAAGATATACTGAAAAGAGATTAAGATGCAGTACAACAGGTAGCCATCTGCAACCATCAACTGAGACCACCCACATGTCTGACGAACAATCTACAGCCACTACTCAACACTACCACTTCTCTTTCTCAAGCTCTGGGAGGCAGGCCTCTGCCTGCTTTGCTTGCAGACTGCTCTTCGGACTTAAACAACTTAATCTCACACAGTGGGATGAACACATGGGCATGAAATAGGGACAAGATTCTGCTACAAGTTTAGATGCCGAGTGTGTCCTGAGAGCACATTATAGACCCCAATGACAACATTGTGTGTGCGTGTGTGTGTGTGCATGTGTGCGCTCGTTTTCTTTTTCATCAGCCACAATCCTATGTAATCCTATGTAAACAGTTATTTACTCTAGCATCAGACTCATGGGTTACTTCAGAAAAGACACTTGCTTCTTTGAATTACTTTGCCTATATGGTAGACAACTGATTGTTGTATTTATTTATTTATTTATTTATTTATTTATTTATTTATTTATTTATTTGACTTTTATACCGCCCATCTAGACCAAGGGCTACTCTGGACGGTTTACAACATGTAACAACAAACAAAGGAATACATTTTAAAAACCAAAATACAAGGTACAAAATAAATCCTGGGACCGGTGCTTTTCAATCTGTTCATAAATGACCTGGAGACAGGGATAAACAGTGAGGTGGCCAAGTTTGCCGATGACACAAAACTTTTCCGTGTGGTAAAAACCAGAGAAGATTGTGAAGAGCTCCAGAAGGATGTCTCCAAACTGGGGGAATGGGCTGAGAAATGGCAAATGCGTTTTAATGTAACCAAATGTAGAGTGATGCATATTGGGGCAAAAAATCCAAACTTCATCTATCAACTCATGGGCTCTGAGTTATCCGTGACGGATCAGGAAAGAGATCTTGGTGTGTTGGTGGACAGCTCCATGAAGGTGTCTCCCCAATGTGTGGCAGCGGTGAAGAAGGCCAATTCCATGCTAGGGATTATCAAAAAGGGGATTGAAAATAAAACAGCCAACATTATAATGCCATTATACAAAACAATAGTAAGGCCCCACCTGGAGTATTGTGTACAATTCTGGTCACCGCATCTCAAGAAAGACATAGTGGAACTGGAAAAGGTGCAGAAGAGAGCGACTAAAATGATTACTGGGCTGGGGCACCTCCCTTATGAAGAAAGGCTAAAACATTTGGGCCTCTTTAGTCTGGAAAAAAGGCGATTGAGGGGGGATATGATTGAGACATACAAAATAATGCAGGGCATGAGTAAAGTGGATAGAGGGAAGCTCTTCTCCCTCTCCCAAAATACCAGAACTAGGGGACATACACTCAAATTGAGGGCTGGGAGAGTAAGAACTGACAAAAGAAAATATTTTTTCACCCAGCGCGTTGTAAGTCTATGGAACTCCCTGCCACACAATGTGGTGATGGCATCTGACCTGGATGCCTTCAAAAGGGGATTGGACAGATTCCTGGAGGAAAAGTCCATCACAGGTTACAAACCATGATGGAGATGTGTAACCTCCAGGGTTTAAACCAGGGTACTTCAAGGGCCAGATGCAGGAGAGTGGTATCAGGAGACAGATATCTAGTCTCATGCACTCCCAAACACATCTGGTGGGGCCGCTGTGAGATACAGGAAGCTGGACTAGATGGGCCTTTGGCCTGATCCAGCATGGCTCTTCTTATGTTCTTATGTAAAATAAAATAGCCAGTACACCTTCAGATTTCATTCTTTGTGTTTATAATGCTATTGTTGCTTTGAAATTCCATTTTCTCTGACTGCACTCATCTAAGCCTGCAGCTAAAAAACTCACTGCAGTATGTACAAAGAAGAAGATTATTGCATCAAAGTTCACACAGAAATAAATCCATTAGCATTTTAGGTGCTACTGTATTCCTGCCCACCCCTTTTTCATTTTTAAAATATTGTTCTGTATTGACATAAGCAAGGACATTTTCATTGTATCATATACTTTTTTTAAAAAGCTGTGTCCTGGAAATATAAGCAAAGTGTTCTGCTTATATACCACCCCATAGCACTTCAAGTAGTCTCTGGGTGGTTTACAGTTTCATTACAGTATGCAGGCTACACATAGGGGATATGATGGTGGTGGGGAACTGTATATTTTCTGTTATTCAAAGCATGTTTACTTCCTTCTATCATCTGCAGAGAAGATATCAACCTGATTATGACACATCTTTTTCAGGGGAAATGCCTCATGCCTTTGTGGCTTCCTGTAGCCGCATAACACATGGAAATGTCCAGCTTCTCTTATTCATCACTTGACACCAGGATTGGTCAGAGGGTCTAAGCAAGGTGTTGTAAAAGGCTCAGCAGCAGGTCAGAGAACTCTGATGCAGAGATTTTGAGTTTACCGGTGTAAGTCAGTGACAAGTACTGTACACGTACACAAAGGAAGCAATTGGCTGGCTACTAGAGAAGAGAAGAACAGGCAGTGTTTTGAATCAATGACATCCTAAACTGTCCAATAGTTACAGATCATTTGCTGAATGCATAAAAACAACCAACAATTATTGAAGCCACAGGAGCTGGGTCTCTGAGTTGGGCAGTTTTTACAATTTTATTTAATTTTGGCCAAAATCCTGTTGCTCAGCATAGTAAATCAGACTAGAATAGGCCCACTGAATCAATGGGAAATTTGGTCAGTCAACTCCTCCTACATAAATTATGCTGATTCCAATAGGCCTACTCTAACTGCAATGTACTATGCTAAACTGAGTCATAGTTAGAGTAGGCTCATTTGAAGCAACAGAACATTCAAAAGAGTTGGCTCATCAACTTCCCATTGAATCAGTGTGACTGCTCTAGTACAATTTAATATGCTAAACATAAGGATTTTAGCTTTTGTTTGACTCCTGAGATGTGGATACTGGATTTTAGGGTAAAAATGTGCAATATCCAGTAAAAATGATACCTAGCACATAACAGATAATAGGAGAGCTATACATACAGTTCTTCAGCAAAAGATACTAAAACTATACCATTGCATATTTTATTGATGCCATCCCTTTCCAGAGGTGTCAAACACCATCTCTTATCCCCCCCCGTTCGCATGTTCAACATTTCTTTAATATTCCATATGCACAATATAAAATCCAAAATATTGAAAACATGTAACGTTTTGAAAGGTTAACAGGCTATTTCAGTTAGACAGAAATCAGTCTTAAGGATATGGAAAACCTGCAGGGACAAATGCTTAAAATATATGAAAACTAAATTTACGTTGCAGGTAAATAATTAAGACAGATTTCAGGCCAAAAATGCAGGTGCAGAAAAGGCACAATTGTATGTTTTGGGGTCACAGTTACTGACATTCCAATGCTTCATATCCTTGTCCAATCTTTTTCTTCCTGTTTATATAAATTCTGCCTTTCATCCAGTGCACTTAAGGGAATAAATACAGGTCTCTTCTTTCCTGCTGTATCTTCACAATAACCCTACGAGAAAGGCAAAGATGAAAGGCATGGTGACTGGTCCAAAGAGTACATTTCATGACTTACCCAGGATGTGAACATGGCTATCCAAAAATCCCAGACCAACAACAGTTAAACCACAACACCACAGAAACTTGTAAGACTTGAGAGAGGCCAGGAACGATAATATTATAATATTTTATTCCCACAATATAGTTTCTCACATTTAAATGAAGATGCAAGAAGGTAATGGTGTGTGTGCTTTCCTGAGTGAGATGTTTTAGTTTTAGTTTTAAATTTGATCTTAAAGAGGCAACCAAGCTGATTAGTCAGATGAAGGTCTAATGGCCAAGATTGCAGTAAAGCAGCAGCCTGCCGACCCTACTTGACTGCACTCAACGTTTAAAACTATTTGAAAACTCCAGTCAAGGAATATATTGCTTCCCGGCTGACTTGACAATGTAATTTGGCTTCTTTACAATGCCCAGCCTTTGGAATATCAAATGCCATAAATTTGAATCTTTTACTGGGTAAGCAATAACCAGCTAAGCCCAATGGATGGAAAACTGTTGCATAGAGTATATGAGAGCAGTCTGCTGTGAGGGATATCTAATTGGAAAGGGTGCTTTTGCACCAACTTGGGACACCACCAGCACACTACACCAGTGGGTCATGTCCAGTGGATCCCTATGCAATCAACTTCAGAGATTCACCTCGACACCGTTAAAAAGGCAAGAAAGGAGAAGAAGAGAAGAAACACTTGGCCCCATGAAGATTCTCTACCCGGATAATCCTTTCAAGTCATTGCAATTTAATATGGGAGCAGATAAATTGTATGGACCCAAAGATTCAACTGTGCTCTCAAGAAAGGTTCACAAGCTTTTGTTCCAAAGCCGTTTAAATGTTCAGCTAAAACAGGCCTGCACAACAGGTAGACCGTAGACTACTGGTAGCCCACGAAGGGTTCAAAAGTAGTCCACGGCCATCAATAAAGAAAGTGAGGGGATAAGTTCTCAACCTCTCCCTCCCCCATCCCAAGGACCACCACTGCCCCAGCAAATGTCTGTGTCTGCCAGCCCACTGTCTCAGCTAAGCAGGGCAGTTCAAAGGCCATGACCCATTGAAATATGTTCCCTCCAGAATGGATTAATTGATTTTCAATGCATTCCTATGGGAAACCGCTGCTCTACTTACAAAAGTTTTCTTATGAGCATGTGCTCGGAATGGATAAAATTCGTAAACAGAGGTTTTAGTGTAGTAGCCCTCAGGCACTTTGGGCCAGAAAAAGCAGACCTTGGCCTGTTCAAAATTGGACGGCCCTGAGCTAAAGGATTCTGTGGATATCACAAAAGCACTCACAGGTTTTAGAGGACTTCAGCTTTTTTGATGGCCTGCTTCAGATTTTGAAGGGCTTTCCCTCTGTGGCCTGCTACCTGGAGCCTGGACAAAATAGTGGTCCAATCAGGAGGAGTTCTAGCCAAAGAATATGGGATGAAGGTGCCCCTGAGCCTATATTCAGCCAGCAGTTTGTGATCCATGCCGGAACTGATCTTCAAAGATTTCTCATCTATCAGTCAGTCATCTAGTCAGTCAATCTATCAGTCAATCTATTTCACTCTCTCTGGTGTCCTTCCCTTCTTTTTCCACAGCCTACATTTTGTGACTGGGTAAGCCTTATTGTTTTCAGACAACTGGGAACTATAACCCTTTCTGATCTACAGCAAATTACCCAGTGATTTATCAAACGCATACTCTCTACATCAGGTATGTCCAAACTTTGGCCCTCCAGATGTTTTGGACCGCAACTCCCACAGTCCTTTGTCATTGGCAATCTAAGCTTAGAATTCTGGGAGTTGTGGTCCAAAACATCAGGAGGGCTGAAGTTTCGATATGCCTGCTCTACGTTCTAGGCACCCCTTAAAATGGACAGACGTCACATGGCCTTTAAAAAAAGGAAAGTGAAAATAAGAGGGAAAGTAGGAGGGAAATAAAGAAAGATATAGTGGGGATTTTAATATTTTGCTCCCAAAGAACTAGTAAATCAAATTACGTTTGCCTTAGCAGAGAATGAGACTCACGATAGAGTCCTATGGGTGGGGAAGTGGTTGCAGTGCATGGTTGTCTTCTGCCCAGTGATGTCTAACACCAGCCTCTTCTGTAGGTCAGAAAAGGTCCCTTAGGGATCATGTGCAGTGATAGGAAGAGGAAGGAGACCTTGACTCTGCCTTCGGAAAAGAAGCTGCTGGCTTGGGGCTGAAGCTTACCCTGCTTATCAGGTGCCTCGTGCGGGAAAGGGTTGCTGCTCCCAGGTGCCTGCGTGGCCTCTGAGTGCATTGGCAAGACACAGCAGCAGTTGACAATCAAGGCATAGCAGTTGTGAGTTTTTTGGGGGGCTGTTCGGCTGTGTTCTGGAAGTTTTTCTTCCTGATGTTTCACCAGACTCTGTGGCCGGCATCTTCACAGGGCAAGGCGCTCAGGGAACTAGGAGTTCTCTCTGTGCTCTGGGGTATAGAGTGAGTGAGACTGTGGGGTTTTAAAGTTGTGGGTTGGGATGGACATGAAATGGAAAAATAAAGTTTTGTTTCATTTCATTTCATGCTCACCCCGTTTCGTTTTGCTTCTTACAATTGTTTTTTTAAAAATTCATGCGAAACAAATTGAAACGAAATGAAACAGCTCCCCTGAGTCCTAGAGGTACCAGATTTGGTGCCTAGGAGCCTTTTAAAAAGGGCTCCTGATGAGCTGTTATCAGCTGGACCCCTTTAAACCTGGCCCAGTCAGCACCAGAGGGATCCTCTGGTACTGACTAGGCTAGGTTTAAAGGGTTCCAGCCCATGAGAGCTTGGGAGGAGTGCTCTGAATATGGTGGGAAGGGCAGTTCAGTGCAAAATGAAAAATGAAATGCTGTTTTGTCATTTTGTTATGTAACAAAATGAAATGAAACGAAACAAAATGATGATGCAGCATTTCCTTACAGATGAAACGAAACAGTCATGTTTTTCATTAAAACAAACCATTTCATTCCCTCTGTAAAACAGCATGCTGCCACAGATTAAAAAAAAAAAGCACCGATGGCCCACGGGCCAGCTGGTTGGTGCGAGATTAAAAAAAAAAGAAAAGAAGAAAAAATGTGCCAACCTGGCCTGTGGGCCAGCTGGTTGGCGTGAGATAAAAAAAATAAAAAATGTGCTGACACGGCCCGTGGGCCAACAGGTCGGCGCAAGATTGAATAAAGAAAACATTAAAAAAAACATTAAAACGTGTCAATCTGGCCTGTGAGTCAGCTGGTCAGTGCTAGGGCAAACAAACAAACAAACAAACAAAGCACCCACTGGCCTCCCCATGGGCCAGCTGGTTGGCAGGAAAATAACCTGTGACCATGGCCCCAACAGTGTAATAAATAGATAAATAAATAAATAATTTTTTTAAAAAATGTTTCATAATAAACAAAATGAAACGGGAAGAAACCAAAAACGAAATGAAATGCCATTTTGGTGTTTCGTGCCCATCCCTACTCCCCACCATTTTCAGAGGGCTCCTGCCAAATGAGGGATTGGACCCCCTGGTGCCGACCGTGCCAGGTTTAAAGGGGTCCAGCCATTGACAGCTTGGCAGGAGCCCTCTGAATATGGTCAGGAGGGCAGTGGAACAAAACGGTTCATTTCAATGCAAAAATGATCATTTCATTTCATCTATAACAAAATGCTCCTTGTTTTGTTTCATTTCGTTTTGTAACAAAATGACAAAACAGCATTTTCTTTTTCATTTCCTGCCCATCCCTAGTTGTAGGAAAGGGGAATGTGTCCTATGTAGGAGAATAATTGTTAGACATTGTATTGTGATGGAAGGATTAAGGGGGGGCACTTCCGCCCACGACAAGATGGCTGCTTGATCCAGTAGCTCCACTTAAGAGAAGAATAAAACTTTTAGTATCTTTAGTATCTTTAGTATCTTTTTAGTATCTTTAAATGATACTAAAATTGTGAGTAAACGATCATAAACCTTTGGGGAGGACAGGTTGAAAACTGTGTATTTTCAAGGGGAGAGATAACAATGAATTACTGAAGCAGTGATTTACTTTCGCTTTCTGCCGAAGTCACGTCCCAGGCAGGCGGACTGTGAGAGACTGTGAGAGATGTTGTTTTTCTTGCTTTGAGGCTAGAAAGAAAAAAAAGCTTACTTACCTGGTTTTCCTGCATGCCAGCCAAGAAAAGGGGTCCGGCTTTGAAAAAGTGGATACGCAAACCCTCAGACGCCACGTATCAACGTGCTCGTCTTGAAAGAGCAGAAGCTGTTGCTGAAGCTGACACAATGGCGTCTGATTCTGGCAAGCTGCCAGCACAGCAGCCAGATTTTTCAAAGGAGCTTAAAACTTCAAAGCAGAAGTTGGCTCCCTTATTAAATCAGCCCTAAAAGATGTAACTTCTACTATCGAAGACCGTTTCCAGTCCTTATCATCACAGAATAAAGACCTAAGGAAGGACCTGTTACAAGAAATACAGACCCTGCAGACACAGGTCTCTAATAACGGCATAGAGCTGAAAAAATTAGCAGGAGAAATTAATCAAGTTCAAACTCTAGCCTCCAAGAACGAAAGTGTTATCGCTGCACACGAAGATGAGATTGATGCCTTACAGCGGAAGCTTATCTATATGGAAGACTATTCTCGAAGGTCTAATCTGAAATTAATTAATTTTGAAATCCAGGATAAAAAAGAAATGAAGAAAGAAATCCTCGTTTGGCTTAATTCTATCCTCCCCCAACATCTTGCCGAGACTGATATTGAAAGAATGCACTATATAGGTAGTGCGAAGACAGGTATTACAAGACCAAATCTGATTAGACTTACTTCCTATGCCATGAAAGAACAACTGATGTCAACTCTTAGGGCAAAGCCTGACCTGCTGAAGCGTGAGGGAAGAGTTCTACAAGTCTACCAGGATATCTCCAGGGAGACTTTTGAATGGAGGAAAACTATGAGACCTGTGACAACTGCTCTGAGAAACAACAACTACAGATATAACTGGGGATTCCTGATCTTTCTTAAAGTGTGGAAGGGCCCAACTCTACACGAAATCTATTCCTTGGAAGAAGGTGAACAACTTCTCAAGGCATGGAATATTCCAGTGTTTTTCAACCCTTTTTGGGCAAAGGTACACTTGTTTCATGAAAAAAATCACGAGGCACACCACCATTAGAAAATGTTAAAAAAATTAACTCTGTGCCTATATTGACTATATATAAAGTAATTCTCTTGAATAGGAATCAAATAAACACAAAGAAAGTATTTTATAATTACTTTATTATGAAATAGTAAGTAAACAGAAATATGAAAAATTATAAAATACTTTATTCAGTGCGCAACCTGGGCCTGTTTGGCTGAACACAAAGCTGATATTCTTCAGCTTTTCCAACGGCACACCAGGCAACATCTCGCGGCACACTAGTGTGCCGCGGAACAGTG
The DNA here is from genome assembly GCA_037367245.1 of Phrynocephalus guinanensis. Taxonomy (NCBI): domain Eukaryota; kingdom Metazoa; phylum Chordata; class Lepidosauria; order Squamata; family Agamidae; genus Phrynocephalus; species Phrynocephalus guinanensis. The sequence goes on along the minus strand of CM074733.1, from coordinate 110,382,449 downwards.
GTTGAAAAACACTGGAATATTCAAATCGAAGAAGGATAGAGAACTCCAAATTCAGCGTATGCAGTGATGACAGCGTCACCTTTTAACTCTTTAAATGTTTCAATGGGCAAGCAAAATGGAGACCGATTTGAAGAGCCCTGCACTACAGAAGACAGCCCCTCCTTTCTCTCTCTCCCTGTCTCTCCCTCCCCTTCCCTCCTGTTATTTTTCCCCCTTCTTTCCTAGTCTATTTTGTTTCATTTCGTCTATGTTTTGACTTGCCCGTCCTATATTTCTCCACTCCCTTCCCGTTCCTTATCCCTTTTTCCTTCCTCTAGCATACCTTTCCTTTTCCCCTCTATGTTTTTTTTTGGGGGGGGGGACTGAGGGAGGAAAGGAGGTGAATAGGAGGATCTTAAGATTCACATTATCATGTTATCTTTTTTATTGCATTCTTTCTTTTCAACTTTTCACGTATATAATTGTAAGCAAGACTAGACAGTGCTAACGCTAATTTAGAGCTTCTGAATCATTATTAGCCATCGGGAAGAGTACGGGTGCCTTCCCCCTCCCTCCTATAAGGGCGCATACAGGATGTATATGAGAGCCAAGAGGACGGGAGAACAGAAAATAAATGTAGGTGGTAGGGTTTGGGAAATCATTGTCTTTTTCTTTATTATATGTAATGTTTGTTTGTATATATGCACAATGAGACCGTTCCAGATCGATAATAGAATGAAAATATGGGTAGACTGTTGAAATTAGCTACATTGAATGCTAAGGGCCTAGGTACTGTCACGAAGAGAAAGAGAATAGAGTCATTAATTAAGAAGAATAAACCGGACATCGTCTTTCTTCAAGAAACACACCAAGCGAAAGATGGTCAAAACGAACGGAAACTACCCAACATCAACATCTATGAGAAAAGTTTTGGTTCATCTAAAGCAAGGGGGGTAGCAATCTTGATTTCAAAGCACTGTGATTGTATTGTTGAAAAAACTGTGAAAGATTTGGAAGGTAGATATATTATTCTTCAGGCCACAATTGGCCTAGAACAATTTACACTGATAAACGTTTATGCACCGAATGCTAATCATAACCTGTTTTACAAAGAGGTATGGGAGCAGATAGAAAAGGTACAGAAAGGACATGTGATTTGGGCAGGAGATTTCAACATGGTTATGGACAAAATAAAAGACAAAACAACGACTAGGAAGGTAGACTGGAGGGCCAGACATACAATCTTAACAAAATTCATCGCAAATACAGGATTAAAGGATGTTTGGAGAGAATTAAAGGGCGATGAAAGAAAATTTACTTTTTACTCATCAGCCCACAAAGCTTACTCGAGAATAGATTTTATATTTGTCTCGCAAAGTTTGTTATCTAAAGTTGTAAATACAAATATAGAATTGATAAAAATTTCTGATCATGCTCTAATGTCTGTTGAAATAGAAAATAAGAAGAATTATAAGGAAGCTAGAAGGTGGAGAATAAACCCTAGAATTTTTCAATCCCCAGATACAGTACAAAAAATACAAAGAGAATGGCTAGAAACCTGGAATATCAATGAAGAAGGCGGTGGTCAAATAGGAGTTATTTGGGACACTCTGAAGGCAGCGGCCAGAGGTTACATAATAAAAGAAAATGCTATTATAAAAAGTCGAGATCAGCAAAATAAAAAAAAATTAGAGGCTACTATAGCAGACCTTGAATCTCAATTTTTTCTAACTAAAGACAAAAAAATCTTAATCTAGATTGAGGCCAGGAAAAGGGAATTAGAAGATATAGATCTACAACAAACCCAAAGAAATTTACTATATTTGAAAAGAAACTTTTTCGAATACAGTAATAAAAACTCGAAGATGCTAACAAAATTAGCACAGAAAAGGAAAGAAAAAAGCATGATAGGAAGGATAAAGGATTTAAGCGGCAATATCTCTACTCAAATGAAAGAAAAATTAAAAGCTATTCAAGAATTCTATCAAAACTTATATACAGCCAATAGAAGTAGCAAGGAAGTTATGGAACAATATATTGACAAAAACCTAAAAGTAAGACTAGCGGAGGAAGACAGGCTTGAAATGGAAAAAGCTATTAAAGAGGAGGAGATAGAGGATGTCATAAATAAGCTAAAGAATGCCAAAACTCCAGGAGATGACGGATTGGGACCAGAATTTTACAAGGTATTCAGATCAATGTTAATTCCTAAGTTAAAGAAGCTTTATAACGAGATATTGGAGGGCAAGCAAGTTCCTTCCTCCTGGAAACATACCTTAACCATTTTAATTCTCAAGCCTAATAAAGATCCAATAGATGTTGGATCTTACAGACCAATATCACTTATAAATCAAGACGCCAAGATTTTTACAGCAATTCTAGCCAAAAGAATGTACACATTTATAGACAAATATATTAAAGAAGACCAAACGGGCTTTATCAAAGGCAGACAAATGTCAGACACTGTAAGAAGAGTCTTGAATGTTCTTTATGAGATGGGAAGATCACAGGATAAAGCATGCATTTTGTCTCTAGATTTATTTAAAGCCTTTGACTGTGTCCAATGGCCTGCGTTAAAACTTTTATTAGTGAAATGGGGGTTTGGAGAAAAATTTCTAAGTGTAATAAACCAACTCTATTCTCATAGCACCTCATCAATCATTGTCAACGATGGGATGACAGGAAAAATTACCCTAGGCCGAGGAACAAGACAGGGATGTCCTTTATCGCCAGTTCTGTTTTGCATAGTGATAGAGCTACTAGCTAACGCAATAAGGGAGGACCAACTTATTAAAGGTATGGGTAAGGAAGGTAAGATAAAAATCAGTTTATTTGTGGACGACGCTTTGTTAACAATAAAAAATCCGGTAGAAAATATATCAAGAATAAAAGCACATCTAAAGGAATTCGGTGAAACAACCGGATTATGTGTCAACTGGCAGAAATCAGAAATTATGCTCTTCAATCAGGATAATCGAGACATGGAGGAGATCTCCAATTACGAACTGAAAGTTTGTAAATGTATAAAATACCTAGGGATACTTTTAGATAAAGACATCAGCAAAACGAAAGAACTAAATTACACAAAAATAAAGGAAGAGATTAGAAATAAATTACAAAATTACTCCAAATTAAATTTATCATGGTTTGGTAGAATAGCAATGGTAAAAATGAAAATACTTCCTAAAATTAATTTTCTTTTTAGAATGTTACCTATTCAATACACAGAAATTGAAATTAAAGTCTATCAAGATCTTATAAATAGATTCTGCAATGGTAGAAAAAAAGCAAGAATAAATAAAAGCTTATGGTACAGATCTCAAAAAGAGGGAGGTATAGGCATACCTAATCTTAGAATTTACTACATAGCTAATCAGCTTAGTTCCCTGGGGGAAATACTATTTAAACCTCAAAAACTAATATGGTGGGAACTTCAATCAGAGGAGCTAAATGAAGACATAAATAAATATGTGTTTATTTCCCCACCCAAAAGGAAAAGTTACCCAATTAAAGACCCGCTTCTGAGTTCCCTATTGCTCACTTGGAAAAAGTATGGAAAGAAATTGATACAGGAAGGTTCCCCGCTTGGCGCGGTGATCGATCAGATAAATTTCCCCACGAACATGAAGAAATTGGGAGACTTATTTAAATTAAGGAAAGTGGCAAGATTAAAAGACTGGATTAAAAAGATGACATCAAAACAAGAAATTAAACGCATTCTGCAAACTCAGGAATTGTCCTGGTTGAATTACGCCCAGTTAGAAAACTGGACGAAAGAATGGACTAGGAGAAATATACAACTTAGAGGATATACAAAATTTGAGCAATTTCTGACAACATATGAATCAGAGAAAGGAAATACAGGGAAAGGAGCAGTCGGTAAATTATATAAAATAATTCAAGATTCATTTGAGAATAGGGAACAGGACACAGTAAGAGAGTTATGGAAACAAGACATAGAGAAATAAATAAATAATGATGAATGGAAAAGAAGTTGGAATTTGAGGATCTTACGGTCATTATCAGTCAGAATAAAAGAAAACTACTTCAAACTAGTTTTAAGATGGTATATGACTCAAGTCAGAGTGAATAGAATGAATCCAAAATATTCTAAGCTCTGCTGGAAATGCGAAAAAAAGATAGGTACTTATTTTCATCTGTGGTGGGAATGTGAAATAGTTCAAAAGTTTTGGCAAGAGATTATTGAGGAGATAAGAGAAATACTACAAACTGATATTAAATGTGTACCTGAAATTGCTTTGTTATCATTACCATCTATCAATGAATATGATGTGAAAACTAAAGAATTAATAGCAAATCTTATGACAGGAGCTAGACTGATTATTGCTAGGAACTGGAAACTGAAATCAGACCTTAAAATTGCTGAATGGTATAAAGAAGTGTGGGACATAGCACTAAATGATAAATTATCTTGTAATATAAAAGTTTTGCAAGGTGAAATGAAAAAAGACATCTTCTATGATGTTTGGGGGAAATTTATAGATCATGTACTATTAAAAGGGAAAGGGATACAACCAATTTATAATCCAACACAGTTCTGGCGTAAAGGACCTTAAGAAGCCTATTTAAAAAAAAGGGAAAAAAAGATGAAGAAGAAAGAGAAGATGCAAGAATACTGGACGGTTTCTTGAGGGTGGGGGGCACTTTGTATTGTTCATGATTGTCTATTACTGTTTTTTTATATAATTGTTTATCATTGTTATTTTGTCTTTTTTATGTTTAATAAAAAGTATAAAAAATAAATTAATTGAAAAAATACACCTTATTTAAAAATTGAAAGATGCAAATACCCTAAATATGTGTGTTTCCATGTAAATAAATGTATTATAGCCATAAAAAAGTGATGGAAGGATTAAGAAGTTTCACTGTCATCAGGGGTGGCAGTGATCCTTCTCTGTGGTTGATGGGTGTTGTTAGCTGTTCTATTGTGTGAACTGGTGCTTGTGCCTGGGTAGGAATCATTGAACTTTGACCCTTTGCAGGTTGTATTTTTCAGTACTGGAAGCCAGGCTTGTTGATTTTTAGACTTTTTTCTTTTTTGTTGAAACTGTGCTTGTGTTGGTGGATTTCAATAGCTTCCCTGTGTAGTCTGACATAGTGATTAGTAGTGTTGTCCAGTGCTTCTCTGTCCCGGAGGAGGATTTCATGTCCAGCTGAACACACCCTGAAACAAACACACACAAAAGCAAAGGATTGAATGTCATTAATGGAGCTTCATTGGAAATTATTTAGCAGAGGCAGGCTGCTAGATCTGGCATCCTGCATCAACAGGAGGTTCCTAGATGACCTTTGAGGCCATGTCTAGTCCTGCGACTTTATGACTCTGAGATACATCCTGCTTTGGACTGGTGCCACATGGCCAGCTGGGTGGGAGCCAGTTTTCACAAGAGGTGCCTTCATCCTGCCAATCTTCCTGGCGCCTTCTCTTGCCTTTCCATTCTCCTCTCCTGACAGGGTTAAGATGCTTGGAACCAAGAAAGACAAATGAGATACTAGAAATCTTACTGAAGAATTGATTGCATGTGGGAGGTTGGCCTTAACACAAGTCTGACTTAAAATTGGTTCAGTCACTGGAGTAAGAAATTCTCCTACATTTTCCTGAGACAGGAGACTTGACAGAGTAGTAACTTTTAATCTCCTGAAGGCAGCACTTTCCCATTTTTATTTACTTGGGAGTAAATCTAAACGAACTTGACCGGGCCTTCTAAGAAGTTGAAACTAGTAAGAATCATATCGCACAAATAAATTGGCACTCTGAGCACTTCATAAAACAGTGCTAGATCCAATAAAATCTATTCAAATGCTGAACACGAGCAGAGAAAGGAGACAAGGAAAAGACATAAAAACATGATGGATGGCAAGCCATAGGGAGCTACCTAAAACACCTGGGGGGCCAGGGAAGAAACATTTTTCTAGTTCTTTAAATGGTGACACAAGAATGAAGGGAAGATATCTTCAGGAACAGAATGCCTTTGTGTATGAAGCCTAAATCATTTGACAGTGCAATCCAACTGATGTTTAAATGATACAGATAGCAGGTGATTGGATGCAAAGCTCCCTCAAGAGGTTAATAAAAGGGGAGGGAGACCCATCTTGTTCAAGCTAGCATAGCATTCCTCACTCAATACACAGCAAATTATCAAGCTTTTGTTATTGGGAGGTGGAGATAACCTTCCTCTGAAAGTTTAATCAGCCAGGCATGAAACTGTTGGAGGGATCTGGAATGTAGTTATTTCCCTTGTAGTACAAAGAAGGGAGCAGAAAATGAAGGAGTGAAAGGAAATTAGGTAACTAACAAATACAGCAACAGGAATTAAGAGGTGGTTTTAAAAACTCAAAGGAGGGAAAAAGCATAACTTTAGTGGCAGATACGTTGCATGCTCCCCACAAATGCCCAGGGTTAATGGAGAAGCATGCGGCATTGTGGTTTTTGCAGCAAGAACTTAGAAGAAAATGTGTGCGTTGAGGGAAGACTTTGTAACGGCAGGATGTACATGTTTCCTTCATGTGTAATTGACAAGGTATCCCGCACTATGATCTGTAGGGTGTTCAAGTGTTCATAGGATTGCATTTTATCCTTGTGCCATCATCTGTAGCCCTCCCCCTTTTTGTATGGAAAAGAAAGGAGAGGGGAAGCATTGTTAATGGGGATGAGCAGCGTGGCAAAAATAGATTTTCAGATGTTTATTGAACACTTGACTGAGACAAGAGAGGCCTTGCATAAATGCCCTGGTGGACCCACAAGAGGTAATTCCTAGATACTTAACTGCAAAAGGCGTGAGCTCCAAATGGAAACATGGCATGAGGGGAAAGGGAAGATGGGGGATTTAGACACCAACTTTAAAGTATACAGTAGTTCATAATCAGTTTCCAGATGGGAATGGAAACCATTTGGAGGTATGGAGAGGCAAATGGAGCTGGGGTCATCCTGGGAGCTGGGAGAATGAGAACCGACAAAAGAAAATATTTATTTACCCAATGTGTTGTTAGCCTATGGAACTCCTTGCTGAAGGATGTGGTGATGGCACCTGACCTAGATGTCTTTAAAAGGAGATCGGAAAGATTTCTGGAGGAAAAGTCTACCACAGGTTACAAGCCATGATGGCGATACATGTTATCTCCAGGCTTAGATGGAGGGTACCTCAGTGCTAGATGCATGGAAGTGGAATCAGGAGACAGGTACCTAGTTGTCTCATGTGCTCCCAGAGGCATCTGGCGGGGCCACTGTGAGATACAGGCAGCTGGACTAAATGGGACTTTGACCTGATCCAAAGGGACTCTTCTTTTGTCTGTTGATGGTGCATTGGTGAGACGTGTATTCTACAGTTCTCTCTGTAGTAGCCACCTGTAACTATTGACGGGTAACATTGTAGTGAGGCAACAGCCTGTGGCAGTTGGTAGCTAGTGATCCTTCATGAACTTCTCAAATCTCAGAGGCTATTGTATATGACTATTGTATATGACTATCTGGTCTTTCCAACCCCCCCCCCCCACCACCACCAAGGAGCTCAAGACAATTGGTTTTCACATGGCTGAGTGAGAATTTCAATTTGGGTTTGTCGAAGTTCTCAAAGCAAGTTCAGCTGAATCTAGAGTTTGTCTCTGGAGCTCACCACGGGATGGGTTGGGTGACAATTGCAGTGAAATGTCCTTTAATGATGTTAAAGAGAGGGAGTCACACCAATCCTCTGGAAACCATCACAAGGAAGCCTGTTACAACCCCTTCACTTTCATCCTTCCATCAGCAGACAAAGACTTTTTAACGCAGAAAGGCTTTAAGCATTTAGCTAGGCTGTTATATTTTGAAGCAGACTCCTGCTTTCTATATACCCAGGACTGGTTTAAAAAAATGTTTCTAATGTGTTTTTATCTTTTTACAATCTATTTTTAAAATTTTGATTTTTGCCATTATTAGCTGACCTGCGTGCTATTTGTTTCCACCAAATGGATCCAGGCTTCATAAATTTTGAGCTCAGTGGATTTCTGTAGGGGAGCTGAATGCGTTCCCGGTCTTGTCCTTTTAAGGTAAAAACGTTTCCATGTTGGCAGTTATAATGCCTCCTGTCTTGAATTCAATCTGTTGCTCACTACAGGCATCCAATGTACAAGCAAGGCAAACTCGTTAGGATGATGGCTGCTGAAACTGGTAAGCACGAGTTGCAAGAAAAAGCCACAGAAGCCACAGAAGAAGGGATGAGAAAAAGTTATTTTCACAGTTATGCCCAATGACTGAATGCTCTTACTTGTTTATTTTATTTTTAAAAGACGCTGTTAAGTTTTTCACCAAATTACCTTGAGGGTCAAGGAAACATCTTCACATCTAGTAAGAATTTTAATATATATAAGGGACAGGAACTTTAGAAACATTTGAGTAGTTCATTATGAGGTGCTTAAAAGAACTGGTGAGCTTCTCTGGTCTTCTGAAAGGGCAGTGAAATGGAGGCGATCGTGTGTGAGAGGTTTGGACTATTAAAAAGGAGATCCTTGCTATAATAAATCTCTTTGAAATGTGGACATCCAGAAGGACCCTTCATATCCCTTAGAGTGGCAGAATAAAGAATGGAGAGGCAATTCGTAAAATAAGAAAATAAAATTTAGAGCTGACGATTGAGAAACACAAGGTCTCATATATTGTACACTTAATTTCTCATGGCAAATATAATATACCGGAATACGTCACAGAAGTGAAGATTAAAAATAAATGTGAAAGAGATGGAAGGGAGATTTCTTGGATGAAGAATACCAGAGATTGACCTGAATAGACTTTAATAAAGGTCAGCTAATCCACAGAGGAAGAGAAAGGCGGAGATATGCACACACACACACACACACACACACACACACACACACACACACACACACACACACACACAGAGAGAGAGAGAGAGAGAGAGAGAGGGGGGGGGACCAGAGGCTAATTCATGTTATGGTTTTCCAGTTTCTCCTGCAGTTGCACCTCTATAAGTAACTTGACTTTTGATAATTGTTTTAGTCATTAAAATCATTTTCCTTTGCAAGATTAGAATTGCCTCCATTCATGTGGATGAAAGAGTAACAAGGATGTAACACAAGAATTAAAGGAAATATTGGAAGTGCCAATTGTTTAATCCAGACTTTTCAAAGTAGTTTTACGGAAATGGCTGTACATCTCTTGTATGTTCTTCAAACCACAAAAGAAATGCCAAGCCTTGGAGGTGTAGGTCTGATTCCATAGATGCCCGTGTCTTACCCTGCTCAGTGCTGACTGCCAATACCAAATGTCTGATCAGGAACACAATAGTGCCAAAGGAGAAACATTCCCAGCCCTCCTTTTTAGGAACCTCCATATTGAAGTACAATGCCCCACACTGATTTCTTTCCATGCTAGACAAATCACAACCACAGCTGTTGTGTTGTGGTGACATATTCTATAGGGCAGGAACTGGATGCAACAAAATCAGAAACGTCCACATGACAAAACAGTTTATAGCTACTGGGCTACTGCAATATATTACCTTAGGCTACAGGTCAAGATCTTGTTAAATGCATTTTGAACTGATTAATAGCTCACCTGTTGAAGATGAGAAAACGCCCTTGGTATTCTAATTCCCAGGCAAGCACTTCCCCCCACCCTTACTTAATCTAATCTTACCTATTTAATCTAATCTAATCTTACCTAATCTTACGACTTGATCGTGGATGAGTGCGCCGACCTGGCATTTCTCACGGAGACCTGGGTGGGGGAGGGGGGCGGGGCTTCCCTCTCTCTCCTTCTTCCCCAGGGCTACTGTGTGCAGCAGTTGGGCAGGCCGGGGGGGTGGGGGGTGGGGTGGCCATGGTGTACAGGGACTCTTTTTTTGTCAGCAGATCCGCGACGTTGGTGAGTCCAGGTTTAGAATGTCTCCACCTTGTGGTGGGACAGAGGGACAGGTTTGGGATAGTGCTTGTGTACCGGGCTCCCCGCGACCCTGCCCTATCCCTCCCAGAGCTCTCTGAGTTCATCTCGGCGGCACTATTGAGATCCCCCCGCCTTTTGGTGTTGGGGGATTTCAATGTGCATGCCGGGACTGGGCTGACTGGAGCAGCTCTGGAGTTCATGGAGTCCATGGCCTCCATGAACCTGTCCCAATTTGTCATCAGTCCCACTCACAAGGGAGGACATACACTGGACCTGGTTTTTGCCTCCACGTCGACGGGTTTTGATCTGGGGGTCGGGGGCTTGCTCACCCGTCCCGTGTCATGGTCAGATCATTATCTGCTGACTTTTTCCCTGGCTATCGCCACCCCACCTTGCGGGGAGCAGGGCCCTTCCATCTGGGACCTCCCCCGGGGGCTCCTGGACCCTGTGCGGTTCTCGGGGGCCCTGGGGGTTTTGCCAGACGGTCTGGATGACGACCTGGTCGACTCCCTGGTCAATAGGTGGTTTGAGGAAGTGGCTGGGGCAGTGGACCGGATCGCCCCCAAGCGCCTGATCCGATGCCGAGCCCGCTCCTCCCCTTGGTTTACCGAGGAGTTGTGGGCAATGAAGCAAGAGCGGAGAAGGCTAGAGAGCAGATGGCGGAATGCTCGGATGGCATCAAATTGGGCTGCGGTTAAGGTGTCGACCAGTCGCTATTCTCGAGCGATAAGGGCAGCTAGGAGATCATTTGTTGCCCTGAGAATTGGTGAGGCCTCGAACCGACAGGCGGAATTATTCCGGGTGGTTCGAGACCTCACCAATCCTGGTCCACCTGGGCCTCCTCCTAGTGATTTCACTAGTGAGTCGTTCGCAGCCCACTTTAGATCTAAGATAGAGGCCATCCGTTCCGAGCTGGATGCTGGTTGCCCTGATCCTGTCCCCGCCGTGGCCGGTACTGGGCCGCCTCGGTCGCCCCGGTTTGTTGAGTTTGGGCCTGTTACACCTGAGGATGCCTCCAGGGCCCTGGGACACTGCAGGCCAGCGACTTCTCCGTTCGACCCTTGCCCGTTCTGGCTGATTAAGATCGCAGGGGGGAGCATGCCAAAATGGGCTTCGCTCATTGCTTTGGCCTCCTTCAGGGATGGGATTTTTCCCGATCCCCTGAAGGAAGCGGTGGTGAAGCCCATTATTAAAAGACCTGGCCTGGCTGCGGACGATATGTCCAACTATCGTCCCATAGCCAATGTTCCCTTTTTGGTCAAGGTAGTCGAGCGAGTCGCCGCCCTGCGTCTCCAGTCGTTCCTGGAGGAGAACCATATCCTGGATCCTTTCCAATCTGGGTTCAGGCCGCATCATGGGACGGAGACGGCTCTGGTCGCTCTGCACGATGATCTGTTAAGAAGGGCCGACAGGGGTTGCTCTACCCTGCTGGTCCTTCTCAACCTGTCAGCGGCTTTTGATACCGTCGACCACGGTATCCTGCTGGAGCGACTCTCGGAGGTGGGGATCGGTGGTCTGGCCTTTGGCTGGCTCCGCTCCTTCCTTGAGGGCCGCATCCAGTGAGTGAGCTTGGGGGGTGAGTTGTTGGCTCCCTGGACACTCTCTTGTGGGGTGCCTCAGGGGTCGTCCCTCTCCCCAATGCTCTTTAACATCTATATGAAGCCGCTGGCTGAGATCATCCGGAGTTTTGGAGTCTGCTGTCATCAGTACGCTGATGACACGCAGCTCTATCTCTCCTTTTCCACCTGTGCAGTGGAGGCCGTCGAGACCCTTGATCGCTGCCTGGCTGCAGTTCTGGACTGGACCAGGACTCACAGACTCAGGCTCAACCCGGGAAAGACCGAGGTCATGTTCTTCGGGGGCGACCCGGATGGGTACTGTGGCCCTCTTCCCAGTCTGGGCAGGTCCGCCCTCCAGCTGGCGCAAAGAGTGAGGAATCTGGGCGTCGTCCTGGATCCGGGTCTGACCCTGGAATCCCAGGTGTCAGCCGTGACCAGGTCGGCCTTTTACCATCTAAGGCTTATCGCCCAGATTCACCCGTACCTGGACGAGAGCTCCCTGAGGACAGTGGTACAGGCACTGGTCACGTCGAGGCTGGATTATTGCAACGCTCTCTACATGGGGCTCCCCTTGAACCTTGTTCGGAGATTGCAGCGGGTCCAGAATGCGGCGGCCAGGCTGGTGGTTGGTGCGCGTTGGTTTGACCGCATCACCCCCATCCTGGCTCGCCTTCACTGGTTGCCCGTTGCCTCCCGAATAAGGTTCAAGGTGTTGGTTTTGGTTTACAAAACCCTCCATGGCTTGGCCCCTGATTATCTGGCAGAGCGCCTTCACCGACAACTAAATCTAGCCCGACCCACCCGTTCATCTTTGGCAATTTCCCTCCGGACTGTACCCCCGAAGGAGGCCCGCAAAGCGAGTACTTGCGGGAGGGCCTTCTCGGTGGTGGGTCCGTCCTGCTGGAACAAATTGCCGAGGGAATTGCGACAGGCTCCATCATTGGCGTCTTTTAAAAGAGGTTTAAAAACCTTACTCTTTACTGACGCCTTTAATAATGACTAGAGTAGGGTTGTTTTTTTTATTATTATCCCGCCTATCCTTCCCATAGGATTTGTTCTTGCTCTGATGACATTTTGCTTTTAATTTTCTCGTTGTAAACCACCCTGAGTTCCCGCTCTGGGAAGAAGGAGCGGTATAGAAATTTGAAAATAAATAATAAATAAATAAATATTTAAATACACATGGTTTTCTTTTTGTTGTTTATTTTATTTTATTTTATTTTGTTTGAGTATTTTTACCCTGCCTTTCTCCTTGGAAAAGGACCCAAGGTGGCTTACAGTAATGAGGGATAATATACAGTCTCTGTATATTAAGACACATTCAATTAAGACACATTCAAGTATTTGTGAACAAGGAATCGAGGGACATCTTACAGCATTAATAGACAACATTACATTAAAGCAACATAGTTATAAGTTGTCATAAACACAAAATCTATGTGAACCCATAGATTCATATAAAATACACATGGTAGTCCATCATTCAGGGAAAGCTTGCCTGAAGAGAAAGGTCTTTGCCTGTTTCTGGAACATCAACAGAGATGAGGCAGTCCTGGTCTGTAGTGGGAGGGAGTTCCAGAGTCTGGGCACAGCAGTTGAGAAGGCCCTTTCATGGGTTCCCACGAGACATACCTGTGAGGGTGCCGGGATGGAGAGAAGGGCCTCTCCTGAGGAACTTAACACCTGAGTTGGTTCATATTGTGAGATATGAATTTTGAGGTAGTTAGGATCCAGGTCATATAGTGTTTTGTAGATCAAGGTCAGCACCTTGAATTGTGCTCGATAGCTGATTGGCAGCCAGTGGAGCTGTTTTAATAGGGGTGTAATGTGATATCTGTACCCCACCCCAGTCAGCACTCCGGCTGCTGCATTTTGAACCATTTGAAGTTTCCTGAGACTTTTCATCAGTAGCCCAACATAGAGAGCATTACAGTAGGCCAGCCGGGACGTCACTAGGCATGCGTCACTGTGGCAAGAGCTTGTTTCTCAAGAAACTGGTGTAACTTGCGTACTAGCCTTAATTGTGCAAGTGTGCTCCTGGCGACAGCCGTGACATGGGCATCCAAGCTCAAGGATGAGTCCAAGAGCACCCCCAAGCTGCGTACAGTGGTAAGTATAAAGGAATTAATTTGTTCCAAATCAAATTATGTTAAGCAAATTTTCCTTTATACGAATTCCCATAGAAATGCATTGAAAACGGAGTCATCCCATTTTTATGTTGTACGGATTTTCCCCATAGGCGATTATGTTAAGCAAATTTCCCCTATCCCCGGAATTTTTTATGTTGTACAAATTTTATGTTATACAAGCTGTTTGTTATACAAGGGTCCACTGTACCTGATTTTTCAATTGGAGGGTGACCCCATCCAGTACAGGTTGCATCCCTATCCCCTGTTCTCCCTTTTGACCATTGTCTGCTCAATGAGAACAAAGTCTTTGGAAATAGCAAATTGCTACTGCTTAAAGGTGGCTGTGGGAGGTAATAAGGAGCAAATTACTCAGTCAGTCCTTTCTTAAGTGCAGGAGGTCAGTGTGGGTTGAAGATCACACAGTTAAATCAGTCACTAGAGATGGGCACGAAACAAACAATTTTTCATTTTCGTTTTCGTTTTTCGTTTCGTTACACAACGAAACGACAAACGAATTTTGTCTCCAAAATGAAACGAAATGAACAGAAAAACCGGAAATTTTGTCGTGTGTTTCGTTTTTGTTACTGCAATACAGTGAACTGCTTAAAATGCTAAAAAAAATCACAAAAATTTGAAATAAATGGTAACGAAATGGTAATGAAATGAACGAAAACAAAAACAATTTTTTTGCAAAAATTTACGAAAAACAGAAACGAACCAAAATGGACCATCCAAACAACAAACAACAAACGAAACGTCATTTTTTTATTTGTGCCCATCTCTATCAGTCACCTTCACAACAGGGAGCAGGCAGAGGCATGGTCACTGGTAGTCTATCAGAGGTGACAGGAATCTTGGCAGACACCATGTGCAGCAGATAAGAGGTGAATTTCCACAAAGTCTCTGCTCTCGGCATGTCCAGAATTTATAGTTCTCATCTACCTCCTTCCTGATGTCCAGCTGGTACTAATTAGCAATCAAGGAGTCAAGATGCTCAATCTTTTCTGATATAATCTCCTAAATGTCCGTCTCTCCCCTGGACTTATGAATCCGGCATCTATCATGTCCTCTTCATCCTAAGAGGCCTTCCCATCAGCTATTCTGTTTCTTGCCACTTCTGGAATAATGCCAACAGTTGGAGTACTGACATTCTCTTCTACTCCTGCCTCCAATGGCTGCATAATATCTTTCCCTCTGAAGGCGAATCAACAAGGTGGGGCATGACAACATCCTTTTTTGATTTGGGGGTTCTTGTATCTTCATCACATGGTGTGCGAGCTGTGCACACCCTAAAACCTCAAAAGGAAGCCATTGGCACTTGTCAAAGCACAGCCCTGACAACTGCTTTGTGTTTAGATGAGAAGTGGTTAACTGGGGATAAAATAAGTCAACTTCTAGGATTTTCCCTTGCTTGGTGTCACTTTGTGAGTAGTAGTAAGCACAATAAACTATCATGGGTGACCATCTTGACTGCTACCATTGGTGTTGTCAACAGTGGTTGCCCTTTGCCAAGGATGTTGGTATGTCTTTGGGTCCAAGTCCCAAGTCTGTGCCTGAGTCTTTGGCATCAAATCCCAAGCTTCAAGTCCGAGTCTATTAAAGACGAATTTTCTTTCTCTCTCTCTCTCTTGTAAAAACATCTAATAAAGATTCACAGTCATCCACGTGAGTTTATCTGGAAGTTGAGTCATGGCAACTGGACTTCTTCTCTTGAGAGACTGAAATGTTTCACTACTCATCCAAGCAGCTTCATCAGTCTGAGGAAAGTTAGTGGCATTTTATAGTTCATCTTGATTTCACATCACCCTGGTCTCAATAGGCTCATAAGTTGGACAATGGCCTGAACAGGTTCATTTGATGGAAAATGGCCTGAATAGGCTTGCTAGGTGGACAATGACCTAAAGTGTGCAAAAGTCCCACCTATACAACCTTTCCTAACATCCATTAAGTATGGGCTGTTAGCTATGGCCTTGCCAGGGCTCTCATGATTGTGTCCCAAACATTTTTAGAGGGATCCTGCTGAGCTGTTATCTGCTGGACCCCTTTAAAAATGGCCCAGTTGGCACCAGGGTTCAGCAGATGAAAGCTCAGCAGGATCCCTCGGAAAATGGTCGGGACAGCAGTTTGGTGCTCTCTCATAGGTGTCTCGTGCTGGCACCCAATTGGGGGGGAGAAAGCGCGGGCTTTTAAACTCTTTTTTTTGGCCACCGAACCAAGTGCTGATGGCCTTGGCCACCACTTGCTTCGGTGGCTGTAAAACACTTTTAAAAACCCCGCACTTCCCCCCCCCCCAACACACCCAATTGCAGGGGGGAAGGCATAGGGTTTTTAAAATGTCTTGGAGCCCAAAAAACCCAGCGCCTTTCCCCCCGATTGAGCATGTTGGGGGGAATTTGTATGAAACAACCCCTCCCAAAAGGAATCAAAAAACGAAACGAAACTGAATGGTTCTGTTTCGTACCCATCTCTACTTGGGTGTCTTCCCTAGTGATCCTAACATTTGGGTCCACTGTATTGATGTAAAGTCCTGCAGTTCCTTAGTCTAGTTGGAACCTATCCCCAATGGATATGGGGGTTCTACTTTATTGTCTCTGTTTCAGTTCAGATTTTTAATTAACCTAATTCAACCCAATGCATTTCATGTATCAAGAGTTTATCCTATTTCTGAAATTCAGGAATCAGTTTAAAAACATAAAACTCAACAAATACAATTGGCATGCTAAAGTATGCATTTAGTGGCTTTCCTCAGCCCCGATCTAACAAGGTGGGCGTGCTTGTTGGTATTTGCGTGAGGGTGTTTGTTGTTAGGTGCTACAATGTAAATTCCATCCATTATTAACCTCCAAAAGGTCCTACCCTTAGTACCTCTTCTCTGGTTTTGCAAACTAAATGTTGTGGGGTTTTTTTAGTTAGTCCATCTTATGTCAAGTCTTCCTCATTTTGTATTTTCTTCCACTTTTTCTTTGCATTATTGTCTTTCCAGAAAAGAACTTTCCATGAGTTTTTTCTTCTCATGATACAACCACCAAGAAGCTTAAGTTTATTTTTGAGGGTGTACCAAAGAAGAATTATTTCATCCCTGCTTCCTTTATCAATATTGGAAGAATGTTGTTAGTACACCAGCTTGGAATGTAAACCATAGTCTGCTGTAGAAGACAGATTTAGGAAATAGCCATCATCAACTTGCTTGCAGAGTTGGTTAAGTGCTACAGCTGGATCAGGCTGAATAATTAAACCCTGCTGGAGGTTTTATGGGACCAGTTCACTCTGGCAGCCCTTTTGAAGCACGAATACTCCTTGTCTTCTGAAAACGCATCTCCATCAGCTTGGCCAAGACCTGCATCTTAGTAAATATCTCCATCCAGGGTTTCCTTGTCTTGCCACATAAATAAGTTCAGTGGCATCATATGATCTTTGGCTTCTTCTTTTTTTGTTAGTAGTGGCTGTCAATGTAGTGATCCCATAAATGATGATGAGCCAAAAGGAGAAATGCTGCCTATATGCTATTTCAGCTGCCTAGAGTCTCTCAGAGAGGCTGATGATAATGCTCTGATAGCAGAAAGTGAGGAGGAATTAAAGAACCTCTTAATGTGGGTGAAAGAGGAGAGTGAAAAAATGGCTGAAGCTCAGCATAAAAAAAACTAAGATAATGGCCACTGGTCCAATCACCTCCTGGCAAATAGAAGGGGAAGAAATGGAGGCAATGACATAGTTTATTTTCTTGGGTTCCTTGATCACTGCAAATGGTGACTACAGCAATGAAATTAAAAGACACCTGCTTCTTGGGAGGAAAGCGATGGCAAACCTAGGCAGCATCTTAAAGAGCAGAGACATCACTTTGCCAACAAAGGCCAGGACACTCAAAGCTATGGTTTTTCCAGAAGTGATGAATGAAATTGAGAGCTGGACTATAAGGAAAGCTGATTGCCGCAGAATCGACGTGTTTGAGCTGTGGTGCTGAGCTCCAGCTGTGTTGCTGGAGTCCCCCGGACTGCAAGGAGATCAAACCTATCCATCCTGAAAGAAATCAACCCAGAATGTTCACTGGAAGGACAGATTTTGAGGCTGAGGCTCCAGTGCTTTGGCCACCTCATGAGGAGAGAGGACTCCTTGGAAAAGTCCCTGATGTTGGGAAAGATTGAAGGCAAAAGGAAAGAGGATGGCAGAGAATGAGATGGTTGGACGGTGTCTCCGATGCAACCAACATGGATTTCACCAAATTCCTGGAGGCACTGGAACACAGGAGGGCTTGCCGTGCTGTGGTCCATGGGGTCACGAAGAGTCGGACATGACTTAACAACTGAACAACAACAAGAGCCTCTCATGTCAGGCATAAAAGACAGTTACTGATTCTCAGTAGCTGGGCAAGAAGTCTATAGCAGCTGCTCACCCACTTCGTGACAGCTTGAAATATTTTGCCATTATAATGTCTTCCCTGTCGGGTTGCCTGAGGGCCTTAGTTGCTTCCAGAAACCTAAAAGAAAGCCAACAGATCTTTAGCTCAAAGACAAGATGTTCCTTCCTTCATATCCGAATGGCATGGTCACATACTGATGATTTCCCTGCATTTCAAATGGTGGATTGCTTTGCACTGTCGGGTCTGGGATTCTGATACCTGAACCTCTCCCTAAGAGTGCTACAGAACTTTTTGGATCTCTGGGAAAAAGATCAGAAGCCTGTATTTGTCACAGCTGGCATTTGTCCTAATGAAGGGTTATTTCCCGAATGAAAACAAAGAACCTTTTATAATCATAACAAAATCCATTGGGTTATCTAGGTATATGCCTTTTCTTTGTTTTCCAGGCAACATCAGCTTATCTAATTCTATAAGTGCTATTTATCTACATTGTTTCTTTCTCCATAAACACAAAAATACTTCTGCTGTTATATGTCTGAAGAACTGGATGTGCCCATGAAATGTTACATTAAAATATGAAAGTTAGTATTTAAGGTGTCACTTTTTTAGTCTTTTGTTTTATTTTAATTTGATTTTTGCCAAAAAATATTTCAAATATTGCAGACATCTCCAAGTCTTACAGTTATTCAAGACTGTAGCACAAAGGCTTATTAAACTTATATTTAAATTGTAAGCAAATACTTAAGTTAGAATTCAGTCCAAAATGCAGGAGCATAAAATTATTATAAAATACAAAAAATATGTTTTAATTACATTCTAAAAATGCAGAAGCTCATAGCTTTAAAAGGCATATTTAAATAGAAAAAAGTAGAGAATACATCTCTAAAATTTATTATTTAAAAATAAAAAGCATTATAACTGTAAGTAATCTTTAACTTCAAAACACATTGCTGGACACACATGAAAATGATTAAATGTTCTCACACAGCCACGTCAGTTTGCATCTGTAGAGGCAAATCAGTTTTGATTGTGTTGCATTGATGGGTCTAATGTTCTTGTTCCTTCCCTGGCTATCTTTTCTGGCCATTTTAATACTATTTCTTTTCATCATGTATCAACAATCCTTTTTTTGCAGGGCTTGGAGGTCCAAAAGCGTCGTGCACCAAGGATAATTTTTATAGAATGTATATATTCTCCCAGCATTCTCTGCAACTCCAAGGGTCTGTAACTAAGATTCGAGCCGACTACCCCTATGTGGATAAAATCCTCATCTTACAAAGCCTAAAGATTTGTAACATAAAAAATTTGATCCATCAGGTTTCTCTAGCTCCAGAGGACTGGAAAACCAGATTTCTACAGTGTAGAGTATACTTTCAGTTCTCTGTTTTGTTTCCTTCTGCTGCACTGTCAACAGTGGCAATGTCACTGTACAACGTGGCCTTGCTTGGCTGGAGAGCTGGTTAATCTTTTGAAAGACCGATGAAGCTGTTTGGATGAACAGCGAAACGTTTCTATCTCTCAAAAAAGAAGTCCAGTTGCCATGACTCAACTCCCAGTTAAATGCACCTGGATGACTGAGAATCTTCACAGACTTTTGAAAATACTTTAGTAATCTATTGTTCAAGACTCCATTTTTAAATACTTTTATTTTGGAGGTATGCATTTTCTGCAATCCTCTTAATTTTTTCAACACCCCATAAACACAAAATTGCACATCTTGACAGGAAGTTGTTTGGCACAAGGAGAGCTATTCATTTAAGCATCTGTCACCGTCCGATGATGTCACCACCACCACCAATATTCTCAATACTATAGATGGACTAGGGCCTAGGCAGAAAGGTTTGGTGGGGGAGGGAGAGAAGAGAGGGCATTTAGAAGTACTACCTCCCTCTCAATTGGAAATCTAACAAAGGAATGAAAAAGAACTGGAACTAAGAGGGAAGGGAGGAGAAGATGTTTTAAAGGAGGGGAACCCCCTTGTTGTTGTTCAGTCGTTCAGTCGTGTCCGACTCTTCGTGACCCCATGGACCAGAGCTCGCCAGGCCTTCCTATCCTCCACTGCCTCCCGGAGTTTTGTCAAATTCATTTTGGTTGCATCGATGACACCGTCCAACCATCTCATTCTCTGTCGTCCTCTTTTCCTTTTGCCTTCGATTTTTCCCAGCATCAGGGCCTTTTCCAGGGAGTCCTCTCTTCTCATGAGGTGGCCAAAGTACTGGAGCCTCAGCTTCAAAATCTGTCCTTCCAGTGAGCATTCGGGGTTGATTTCTTTCAGAATGGATAGGTTTGATCTCCTTGCAGTCCAGGGGACTCTCAAGACTCTCCTCCAGCACCACAGCTCAAAAGCATCAATTCTGCGGCGATCAGCCTTCTTTATAGTCCAGCTCTCACTTCCATACATCACTACTGGAAAAACCATAGCTTTAACCATCCTGACCTTAGTTGGCAAAGTGATGTCTCTGCTCTTTAGGATGCTATCTAGGTTTGCCATTGCTTTCCTCCCAAGAAGCAGGCATCTTTTTATTTCGTTGCTGCAGTCGCCATCTGCAGTGATCAAGGAGCCCAAGAAAATAAACTCTGTCATTGCCTCCATTTCTTCCCCTTCTATTTGCCAGGAGGTGATGGGACCAGTGGCCATGATCTTAGTTTTTTTGATGTTGAGCTTCAGCCCATTTTTTTTCACTCTCCTCTTTCACCCTCATTAAGAGGTTCTTTAATTCTTCCTCACTCTCTGCTATTAGAGTAGTATCATCTGCGTATCTGAGGTTGTTGATATTTCTTCCGGCAATCTTAATTCCGGCTTGAGATTCATCCAGACCGGCCTTTCTCATGATGTACTCTGCATATAAGTTAAATAGGCAAGGTGACAGTATACAGCCTTGTCGTACTCCTTTCCCGATTCTAAACCAGTCAGTTGTTCCATATCCAGTTCTGACGGTTGCTGCTTGTCCCACATATAGATTTCTTAGGAGACAGATAAGGTGTTCAGGCACTCCCATTCCTTTAAGGACTTGCCATAGTTTGTTGTGGTCTACACAGTCGAAGGCTTTGGCATAGTCAATGAAGCAGAAGTAGATGTTTTTCTGGAACTCTCTGGCTTTCTCCATAATCCAGCGCATGTTGGCGATTTGGTCTCTAGTTCCTCTGCCCCTTCGAAATCCAGCTTGTAGTTCTGGAAGTTCTCTTTCCACATACTGCTGAAGCCTGCCTTGTAGAATTTTGAGCATAACCTTGCTAGCATGTGAAATGAGTGCAATTGTGCGATAGTTGGAGCATTCTTTGGCGTTTCCTTTCTTTGGGATTGGAATGTAGACCAATCTTTTCCAGTCCTCTGGCCACTGCTGGGTTTTCCAAATTTGCTGGCATATCTTATGCAGCACCTTTACAGCATCCTCTTTTAAGATTTTAAAGAGTTCAATTGGAATGCCATCACCTCCACTGGCCTTGTTGTTTGCAATGCTTTCTAAGGCCCACTTGACTTCACTTTCCAGGATGTCTGGCTCCAGGTCAGCAATTACGCTATCTTGGTTATCAGGGACGTCCAGATCCAGACCCCCACAGCTATGTTAATATACATTGCCACAACCTCCAGGGTGACACTCAGTGGAACAAACACAGTGAAACAAAGTGGTTTGTTCTCAAAAGGGAATAATAGATCAAATCATGCTGACAACTTTTTATACCTTGCCTTCTTTGCTGGTTGGAAAAGGGTTGGGGAGCCACAGGGGATGATTGAAGGAAGACAAGACAAGCCAGGTACCCTGTGTGTGCTTGAAAGCAATGTGAAAACAGCCTCCTCTTATACAAGTGCAAAGCCCAATACGAAGCCCATCTGGGTTCTTCCAAACAAACAGACAACTTATTGGGATAATCCAGAGAGGCTGATTGATTTCGATAGTTTCCTGCTGGCATGTTGGGTGTTGTTGCTGAACACACACACACACACACACACACACACAGAGAGAGAGAGAGAGAGAGAGAGAGAGAGAGAGAGAGAGAGAGAGAGAGAGAGCAAACACCCACTCACACATCCCTGCTATTTTGCAACTGAATATAGCTGATGCTGCAACTGAATATGGCCGATGCCACTTGCTGGAGTGTAGGGCAATAAAGCCTAGAAGGTAAGTGAAGTAAATTTGGAGCAAAAGCCAAGTGACTTTGGGGCAGAGTTCATTTTAGAACCTAATTCTAGTGATGGAGTTGAATAATCATTCTTTCCCATCCACTGTTGCTTCTGCTCAGGACCATCCTGTCAAGCATTTCGGAGAGCTGCAGAGTCAGTTCCATGCAAGCCCTCAAAGGGATTGCAAAGAAGTCTTGGAGGCAGGCTGTTTCTTGTTGCCAGCACCTGTACAGATAAAATCATGTTTCATTTGTCTCTGTTGTGGTTAAGATGGCAGCATAGGAAATGGATGCTGCTTGGTGGTCCTCTTGTCATTATTCTACGAATATACGCCCTTTGTGGTAGCTTGAGGACATAAATAAGAGAATTGTGTCCTGTCATCTTTACACTTCTATAGCTTTTTATTGTCCCGGCGCATCTGATCTCGCCTGATTTCGGAAGGGGTGGGGTGGGGGCTCCCTTATGAGGAAAGGCTAAAACATTTGGGCCTCTTTAGTCTGGAAAAAAGGCGCCTGAGGGGGGATATGATTGAGACGTACAAAATAATGCAGGGCATGAGTAAAGTGGATAGAGGGAAGCTCTTCTCCCTCTCACAAAATACCAGAACTAGGGGACATACACTCAAATTGAGGGCTGGGAGAGTAAGAACAGACAAAAGAAAAAAAAATTTCACCCAGCGCGTTGTAAGTCTATGGAACTCCCTGCCACAGGATGTGGTGATGGCATCTGGCCTGGATGCCTTCAAAAGGGGATTGGACAGATTCCTGGAGGAAAAGTCCATCACAGGTTACAAACCATGATGGAGATGTGTAATCTCCAGGCTTAAAACCAGGGTACTTCAAGGGCCAGATGCAGGGGAGTGGTATCAGGAGACAGATATCTAGTCTCATGCGCTCCCAAATGCCTCTGGTGGGGCCACTGTGAGATACAGGAAGTTGGACTAGATGGGCCTTTGGCCTGATCCAGCATGGCTCTTCTTATGTTCTTATGTTCTTATGAAGGCTTGGCCTGGCCCTGGATTCTTGTAGGGGAGGTTGGAGTGTACATCGGGGTACCATCCTGAGGCTTCTCTGCAGAAATGGTAAAGTCAAAGGTTAGGGGAAGGACAGGTTGAAGCTGTACATCAATCAGCGTGAATGCTCCTCCTTGGGTACGCTTGTCCACAACACAGGTAGGTGATAGGGGGACAGGTGGGGTACAAGGTGGTAAACGGGCAAGTGAAGGGCTTCCCTGTAGTGGGTGAAGAGCACTGTCTAGTTCCTCAGTAGGTGGAAGATTGCCAGTTTCCTCAAGGTTGTGGCTCGGTGGCTTAGGGGAGATTGGAGAGTTGGATAAGGAGTGGACCAAGAGGGATGGTTGCTTGATGGATGGAGCGTAGTAGGTCATAGGGTCTGGCTTCCGTTTATTAATGGTTTGAAAGGAACTGTCTCCAATTATATCGAGCTCCAGTTCTGGTTCCGTAACTTCACTCAGGCATTCAGCATGAGGGGGATGTTTTGTGGCCGGTGTTGTGACAGTCATGACCGACTATTTGTGACCTCATGTCCATGGAGTTTTCTTGGCAGGAATACTGGAGTGGCTTGCCAGTTCCTACTCCAGGCGCCCACAGCACCTGGTATTCCCTGGTGGTCGCCCATCCAAGTATTAGCCAGGGCCGACACTGCTTAGCTTCTAAAATCAGGTGAAATCGGATGTGCTTAGGGCATCTGGGCAGCATTATGAATCATAGTTAATATTAAGAACAATTTTAGTTTTTATCTTTTGTATTCCAGCTGGAATACAACCTGCAATCTTACCTCTTAAAAAAAACTTAGTACCTTCTTTACTAATGCAAATATAGAAGATACTCCTGCCCAAAAGGGTGAAAAAGGTGACTTCAAGGACGTATCTTTCTTGCTTCCAGACTAAACAAAACCTGAGCTGTATTACTATGCACCAGGTTTTTTTAAAATAAAGATTATTATCTTATTTTGCAAAACTAATTGGATTACAAAGTTTAATACAGAGTCTAGAAGGAAAGATGAAGTGATACCACCAAGTGATATATCCTTCCTCTAAAATGGTATTATGGCATCATGTCTTACTATAGTACGTTGTCCTTTTCATATCTTCAGCAGTTTCATTATGATACCAGTTTTGTATCAAGGCTTACTGAAAGCAGACAACTGGAGTTAATGGGAAAAGTAACAGCTGCACAAGTGAGATTAGAAAACAGTAAACTGCTGAGAGTTCCACAGAGAATAAAATGAATGCTTAGAAGCTCCTTAACTCTTAAAGCTGATATTTTAACATTCTATTTTATGGTGTCTAGAATGCCATTATGGCCAGTACTTTGGCCACCTCATGAGGAGAGAGGAATCCTTGGAAAAGTCCCTGATGTTGGGAAAGATTGAAGGCAAAAGGAAAAGAGGATGGCAGAGAATGAGATGGTTGGACCGTGTCATCAATGCAACCAATATGGATTTGACCAAACTCCGGGAGGCAGTGGAAGACAGGAAGGCCTGGCGAGCTCTGGTCCATGGGGTCACGAAGAGTCAGACATGACTGAATGACTGAACAACAAAAAGAATGCCTCTCATATGATACTGTGGGCCATCCACTGTATGGAAAGGGTGGGCTCCATCCATGGTCCTCTTCATGATGTTGTTGCAGACTGCTGGCCCCATCATGCATTTCCAACATGGTCAGTAGCAGGTATGATGCCAATTGCCTTCTAGTGGCATGCGCTGCCTTGTAAGCTGTGCATTCCTTTCCATCATTGTATCACAATTGATCAAGTATACGCAGAAGCCCAAACCAGCCTGCTCAGTCAGTTCTCTCTCTCTCCCTCTCCTTAGGCATAACAAGGCACTTTCCCCTATGTGGGAAACAATGCCATTTTGTGGATTTCACCTGATGACGCATTGCGTCTTCCTGTAAAGCAATGCATTTGGCAGAAGATGCCATAGATTTCAATTGAGTCTCTCTCCCCCCCCCACTTTCTTGTTGATTGGAGCTAGCTGTGCATGCAACAGGAGCTATGGGCCGGGTGGGAGAGCCTCTGCGGCTTATATGTGTGTCGCCTTTTATATCTTCACTTCCCCCATGAAAGCTCAAGGTGGCACACATAGTCCTCTTGCTTCCCATTTTTATCCACCTGGCTTACTGTGAGATAGGTTAGTCTGAAAAGAACGTTCCCCCTTATGAGTTTCATGACCAAGTGAGGACTTGATTCCTGGCCACCAGCCAGCCAAGACCAGACCAGCTTCCTCTCCCCTTTCAGTCCATATCACCTTCCTCTCCTCTTGTCCTGTTCCTCAACCAACCTCTTCTCCTCTTCCTCCTCCAAATCTCCATCCTGGCCAAGTGCAGCCGCTTGCTTGGAGGTGGCGGCAGTGGAATCAGAGGTGATGGTAAAGGTGGCAGAGGTGATAAAGGTGAGGGAGGTGATGGTGACCCAAAAGTCATGTAAGTACAATGTGATTTTACACCAAACTGGAAAAAGGGTCCCTCTCCCATTTTATTTTATCAGTTGGACCAAGCTCTCTTACTTACAGCTGGGCCCCATTACCGGGACATGGCGCAGAGGGATTATCAGATAGAAAAATGCAGGCACTGCTCCCAACGAAAACAGTTCTAGCACATGAGAGATGATGATGCCTATCATATTCTGGAGATGAAATCAACCCTGGTCTGAAGATGGAAAATAATGTTGTTATGCTACAGGAATAGAGTCTCTGCAGACTTCAATTAGAATTAATTTCTCCAAAGCTTTGTTCCTATTTTAAAAAATGATCTGAAATCATCGGATTCATTCTAGATGAAAGTAGTCTGCCAGGGCAACCATCTTGATGTTGGAAGACATTAAAGCCGACTTTCTGTTTCTTAGAATAGGCACTTGAATTGCCTGTAATGTTAAGAGAGACTTTCATCTGATCAGATAAAAGGGTCGAAGAGCAGCAGGGTCAATGGCTTCCTGGGTGTCCCCCCCCTCCTCATTGTTCAGTTTTGCAGTGTTGCGGGAGGGGTTGGGGGGTCCCCAAAACTTAGATGAAATAACCAGGTTCTTTTCTTTCTAAGACCAAACCAAACCATCATCAAACTGCAAATTGAAGCATGATGTATGTTAATGCACGGATAAGCATAGTTTTTGGAAGAATATGTGCAACAATCATATTTGGGTGGTTGTTATTTTTTGGTTTTTTGGGTTTTTTTTGCCACTGCAGGGCAAAGAGTTTCCAGTCACCCACAGGGTAGAGCAATACCCAAGAGACCTTTCACTTTTCCTTCCAGCATTATTTAAACTGAGAAGGTAGAAATAATAATAATAATAATAATAATAATAATAATAATAATAATAATAATAATAATAATAATAATAATAATAATAATAATAATAAACAACTCTGGCATAAACTGGTACAGGTGGTCCCAGTGGTAATTGGCATGCTGGGAGCAGTGCCTAAAGGGCTAAGCAAGTATTTAGAAGAAATTGGAGTTGACAAAGTCACCATCAGTCAGATGCAGAAAGCCGCCTTACTGGGATCTGCTCGCATAATCCGCCGATACATCACGTAGTCCTAAAAAGGCTTGGGAAGCATTTGACTAGTGATTCGTAATACAAAATCCAGCATAGTTATCTTGTCTGTTCGGTTCTGTGATGATGATGATGATGATGATGA
The DNA here is from genome assembly GCA_037367245.1 of Phrynocephalus guinanensis. Classification (NCBI taxonomy): domain Eukaryota; kingdom Metazoa; phylum Chordata; class Lepidosauria; order Squamata; family Agamidae; genus Phrynocephalus; species Phrynocephalus guinanensis. The sequence continues at coordinate 110,355,743 of CM074733.1, read as the reverse complement.
TGATGATGATGATGATGATGATGATGATAATAAGTAGTAGTAGTAGTAGTAGTAGTAGTAGTAGTAGTAGTAGTAGTAGTAGTTCTGATCTGCTGGAGCCAGAGGCAAAGGTAAGTGACAGCTGAAACTTCCAAAACAGCCCAAGCTTCCCCTGCCACATGCCAGCGACTGAGCCACTAGGGAGGGGCTCAGATTAAGCTCACAGCATGCTCAGCACTCCCTTTCAGATGCTCTGCCAGCATTTTGGGTAAGCGTAGGGCAAAGGGTACTGTATTGCCATTACTAACTTGAATCCACGTTTTAGAATCAGTTAACATTAGCTTGATTTTAACTTAATAGGTAGAATAGACCTATTAAATGAATGGGCTCTGTGAAGTCATAACTCAAGGAAGTCCCAGCCAGATCTGTTCTAGTTGGGTGGGTGGGTGGGGACTCATAGTTGGATTTGGCCCTTCAAAATAATATCTATATTTATAACTCTGTTTATATGTTTGATGGTTGTAAAATGGAGATGTTTGGCATATTTTAGATACTTTTGGGATAATAGGTTGCTTGGGAAAGAACAGTCCTTTTTAGATGCAAGAAAGAATCTTGTGGTCTCTCCAGGACTAGCCAGTTTTATTTGGCATAAGCTGTTATGAACTTCAGCCCACTTCTGAAATGAACAAAAAGTCTCCATTTTAAAGTAACCGCCTTTAATATGACACAGGTTCGAGGTTTCTGAACAGACATAAATCTGTAGTCGGGCACAATCCTGTCATTTTCCTTCGAGAGACCCTTGTTCAATGGAAAAGGATGGGTTTCTTCACAGCCAGTGTTTCAGTGAAAGCCACTAGGTGGCAGCATTTCCTCCTTGCAAACAGCACCATTTATCCACTTTAATTCTAGCAAAAGTTATTCCAAACGTGTTGGTTAAACATTAGTTGGAAAACTTTTCCCATTTAGAATATGGCTGTGTTTCTGGATCTCAATGGAAGAAAGACCAGAATAATCTAGTGGCAGCGAGTCTGGGGAACGTTCGGCACTCCAGATGTTTTGGATCACAACTACCACATGTCATTGGCAATACAGGCGTGGCATTCTGGGAGTTGTGGTCCAAAACATCTGGAGTGCCAAATGTATTTGAGTGGCAGGAGGTGGGAATTGATAAGAAGGAAAGCCTGCAGGGGCATTGCTTAGCCTTCCTACTGTCTGGGTTGTTTCTTTAAGCACTGGCACAGAGAGCCAATCAACAGCTTCCAGCAACAGGAGAAGGTAGCCACAAAGCTGAGAAGCTGCAGTTGTCCCTTTCTGGATTGGGACCATCAAACCACTTTCAATTTATGGTGACCCTATGAACTGAGTGGCTTCCAAAATGTCACATTACTAACAGCCTTGGCTCAGTTCTTGTGAACTCAAGACTGGTGGCTTCCTTTACAGAGTCACTCCTTTTCTGGAAGTTGAGTCATGCCAACTGGACTTCTTTTCCTTGAGAGATCGAAATGTTTCTCTGCTCATTCTAGATAGGTGGTTTGAGAGAGAGGTCAGGGAAACCATTCATGTGAGCATTGAAAACCCCTCTCTCAACAGAGGTGTGTGTGGGGGGGTGTCAGGCAGAGTCTATCTGCCACTTACCAGGCTGTGATTTCAACAATACAAATCAAAAATACTTCGCACCTTCACCACCAAGGCCATAGCTAACGACTCATACTTTATGGGTTTCAGCACTTTAGGCCAGTATTCACCTTAAGGCTATTGAGACTGTTGTCTACCCAACGAGCCTATTCAGGCCATAGTTTAACTTATGAGCCTATTTCAGACCAGGGAGACAAGACGTCAAAGTGAGCTATAAAATGGAGGACACACAACTAGCTTTTTCAGACTGACAAAGCTGTTTGGATGAGCAGCAAAACGTTTCAATCTCTCAAGGAAAAGAAGTCAGGTTGCCATGGAAGTTTTAACTTCCAGATAAACTCACATGGATGACTGAGAATCTTCACAGTCAATCCTTCTCATATTTGGTCTTCCTTTTTTCCTGCTGTCTCCAACTTTCCCAAGCATTACTGGATTCCCCCCCCCCCCCCAGTGAATCTTCTCTTCCCATGATGGGCTTAAAGTAGGATAGCCTCAGTTTCATGATTTTGGGTGAAAGTTCAGGCTTTATGTGATTTAAGTCCCACTAGTTGATTTTTCTGGCAGTCCAGGCAAAACTCTCCTCTAGCACCAAATTTCAAATGAATAATTGGGGGCAGGAGGCAATGCATAGCATGCATAGACAGACTGTAAATCACACAGAGTGCTTTAAGCAGTATTGGGGAGTACATAAGCAGCACACTTTTTTAAATTAATTTTTTATTTTTATTTTTGTTTTTTGCATCATATTTCTCAGGAGTTCTGCGGAAATGGTGTTGAAGGTTTTAACAGTGAGAGGAGACCACCCTTGATGGATTCCGGTGTGTGCATGTGTGTGTACTGATCCCTAACTCTAGAACAAAAAGTGGCCAGCTCTTTGCTAGAGGCCCATGTGTAGCACCCGTATCCAAAAAAGGCCACCAAGAAAGGAAGTTCAGTCTATCAGCTAACTGAATAAAAACGCTTGCTTATTTCTTACCACAATGTCTTCTGGAGCAAGTTCAGAAGAGGGTGACAAGGATGATCAAGTCCTATGAGAACATAAGAACATAAGAACATAAGAAGAGCCATGCTGGATCAGGCCAAAGGCCCATCTAGTCCAGCTTCCTGTATCTCACAGCGGCCCCACCAGATGTGTTTGGGAGTGCATGAGACTAGATATCTGTCTCCTGATACCACTCTCCTGCATCTGGCCCTTGAAGTACCCTGGTTTAAACCCTGGAGGTTACACATCTCCATCATGGTTTGTAACCTGTGATGGACTTTTCCTCCAGGAATCTGTCCAATCCCCTTTTGAAGGCATCCAGGTCAGATGCCATCACCACATTGTGTGGCAGGGAGTTCCATAGACTTACAACGTGCTGGGTGAAAAAATATTTTCTTTTGTCAGTTCTTACTCTCCCGGCCCTCAATTTGAGTGTATGTCCCCTAGTTCTGGTATTTTGGGAGAGGGAGAAGAGCTTCCCTCTATCCACTTTACTCATAACCTGCATTATTTTGTATGTCTCAATCATATCCCCCCTCAATCGCCTTTTTTCCAGACTAAAGAGGCCCAAATGTTTTAGCCTTTCTTCATAAGGGAGGTGCCCCAGCCCAGTAATCATTTTAGTCGCTCTCTTCTGCACCTTTTCCAGTTCCACTATGTCTTTCTTGAGATGCGGTGACCAGAATTGTACACAATACTCCAGGTGGGGCCTTACTATTGTTTTGTATAATGGCATTATAATGTTGGCTGTTTTATTTTCAATCCCCTTTTTGATAATCCCTAGCATGGAATTGGCCTTCCTCACCGCTGCCACACATTGGGGAGACACCTTCATGGAGCTGTCCACCAACACACCAAGATCTCTTTCCTGATCCGTCACGGATAACTCAGAGCCCATGAGTTGATAGATGAAGTTTGGATTTTTTGCCCCAATATGCATTACTTTACATTTGGTTACATTAAAACGCATTTGCCATTTCTCAGCCCATTCCCCCAGTTTGGAGAGATCCTTCTGGAGCTCTTCACAATCTTCTCTGGTTTTTACCACATGGAAAAGTTTTGTGTCATCGGCAAACTTGGCCACCTCACTGTTTATCCCTGTCTCCAGGTCATTTATGAACAGATTGAAAAGCACCGGTCCCAGGACAGAGCCCTGGGGCACACCGCTTTTCACTTCTCTCCATTGTGAAAATTTCCCATTGACACCTACTCTTTGTTTCCGGGATCTCAACCAGTTCTCAATCCATAAGAGGACCTGCCCTCTTATCCCCTGACTGTGCAATTTTCTCAGCAGCCTTTGGTGAGGGACTGTGTCAAAAGCCTTTTGAAAATCCAGATAGACTATATCAACCGGTTCACCCAAATCCACGTGCCTGTTGACCTTTTCAAAAAATTCTAAGAGGTCTGTCAGACAAGATTTACCCTTACAGAAGCCATGCTGATTTTCTCTCAGCAAGGTTTGTTCTTTTATGTGTTTTAAGATTTTCTCTTGGACGAGGCTTTCCACCATCTTCACTGGGACAGATGTAAGGCTAACCGGCCTGTAGTTTCCTGGGTCCCCCCTCCTTCCTTTTTTAAAAATTGGTGTGACATCTGCTATCCTCCAGTCCTCCGGCACTGTGGCCGTTTTAAGAGACAAGTTGCATACAACCGTTAAGAGATCTGCAATTTCATTTCTCAGTTCCCTAATAACCCTTGGGTGGATGCCGTCTGGGCCAGGTGACTTGTTAATCCTCAATTTATCAATTAGTCCTAAAACCTCCTCTCTTTTAACCTGTATTTGATTTAATTCTTTAGTCAAGAGGGGCGGCTCAGGCAGCGGAATCCGCTCAAGGTCCTCTGTCGTGAAGACAGACGCAAAGAACTCATTCAATTTCTCTGCAATGTCCAAGTCTTCCTTAACCTCCCCTTTTCCTCCCTCACCATCCAGAGGGCCAACTGGTTCTCTGGCAGGTTTTCTACTTCTAACATATTTAAAGAAGCTTTTATTATTACCCTTTATATTGCTAGCCATTCGTTCCTCAAAGTCTTTCTTTGCCTCCCTTATCATCTTCTTACATTTCTTTTGCCAGAGTTTGTGATCCTTTTTATTTTCCTCATTTGGGGAGGATTTCCATTTACAGAAGGACCTCTCCTTGCGCTTTAGAGCCTCTCTAACTCCACTCGTTAACCATGCCGGTGTCCTCTTGGACTTAAATGAGCTCTTCTTTCTTTGTGGTATGCACTTCTGCTGGGCCTCTATTATTGTTGTTTTAAACAGGCTCCATGCACTCTGAAGAGATTGGATTCTTCTAACCTTCCCCTTCAGTTTCTCTCTAACTAGTTTCCTCATCTGAGGGAAGATTGCCCTTTGAAAATCAAGGGTTTTTATGTCTGATTTGGTTGACACTCTTCCTCCGACATGCATGGCAAAGGTAATAGCAGCATGGTCACTGTTCCCCAGAGGCTCAGTGACATTCACACCTCTGACCAGGTCCTGAGTATCACACAATATTAGATCCAGAGTTGCCTGTTCTCGGGTGGGCTCCGTGAAAAGTTGCTCTAAGGCACAGTCATTCAGCAAGTCGAGAAACCCAGTTTCTCTTTCTTGCCCGGAGCTCACATTGGCCCAGTCAATGTGGGGATAATTGAAGTCCCCCATGATTACTATCCTATCCCTTTTAGCCACTTCCATGATTTCTCTCCTCATTTCAAGGTCCCCCTCAAGTTTCTGATCTGGTGGACGATAGAATACTCCAACGATCACATCACTCCTTGGACCTGGTAGTTTAACCCACAGTGATTCTATGGTGGAGTCAGACCCTCTGTCCATCTCCATTCTGCTGGATTTTACCCCTTCTTTGACATAGATGGCCACTCCTCCTCCAACCCGCCCCCCTGTATCTCTTCTATAGAGTTTATAGCCTGGGATTGCTGTATCCCACTGGTTCTCCACATTCCACCAGGTTTCTGTTATGGCTATTATATCAATGTTATCCCTAGCTGCCAAATGTTCAAGTTCTCCCATCTTTGCTCGGAGGCTTCGAGCATTGGCGTAGAAGCACCTGTACAGTGGGTCCCGCAACAACAGCTGCTGCCTTGTTCTATTCGCCCCACAGCTTTTATTTTCAGTAGATGAACTGTCACATTCCGTTATTCTCCCGGTGCTAATACCTATACCTGCTATGTCTTCTCTATGTGATTCTCTACCCTCTCCAACCTCATTCCCCGAGGATGAGGTGTTCCGAACCGGATGCCACTCAGCTCCTGTCGGCTTTCCCCCAGTTATCAGTTTAAAAGCTGCTCTGCTGCCTTTTTGAGGTTGAGTGCCAGCAATCTGGTCCCATCATGATTCAAGTGCAACCCATCCCTCCTGAACAGGTTTGGCTTGTCCCAAAATGTTCTCCAGTTCCTGACAAATCTAAAGCCCTCCTCTCGACACCATCGCCTCATCCACGCATTGAGGCTTCTGAGTTCTGCCTGTCTGGCGGGTCCTGCACGAGGAACAGGTAGCACTTCTGAAAATGCTACCTTGGAAGCCCGGGTCTTCAATCTTCTACCTAGCAACCTGAATTTGGCTTCCAAGACTGACCGCTTGGCCTTCCCGACATCATTGGTACCGACGTGTACCATGAGGAAAGACTAAAAGAACTGGGCTTGTTTAGGCTTCAGAAAAGAAGATTGGGGTGGGTGGGATATGATAGCACCTTTAAATTATCTGAAAGGCTGCCACACAGAGGAGGGTCAGGATCTGTTCTCAATCATCACTGAGTGCAGGAGTGCAATGATGGGCTCAAGTTATAGGAACCCAGCTTTTGGCTGAGTATTGGGGAAAACTTCCTAATAGTTAGAGCAGTATGGCAATGGAACCAGCTACCTCAAGAGGTGGTGGATGTTCCAGCACTGGAGGCATTCAAGAGAAATTTGGACAGCCACCTGGCAGATATCCTTTGATTTGTATTCCTGTATGGAGCGGGTGGTGGTGGTGGACTTGATGATCGTATACGTCCCTTCCAACTTCACTATTTTGTGATTCTACGATTTTATGATTGGAAAGCCAATCACTATATTTTCCTTCTACTTCTCTTCCCTTGGGTATTGTCTGAAATTAATATTCTCTACCTAGAAAATCCTGAAAACGGTTACTACAAGTCAGAATCAACTTGGTGGCACATGATTATTATTTACAGGCTGGTGGAATGTTTGTTTGTTTGCAATATTTATCTCCTGCCTTTATACGGTACTAAAACTGGGGCCCAAGGCAGCTCACAATAAAATGGGGAAAAAACAGGTACAAATGAAAACACAAATGTAATGCTAAAAGATTTGGGAACAATTTTGACATTGAAAGACAAATACTATTAAAACCATTTAAAGCAGATCAATATAAAAGTGCAGCAATCATCGGGTAGCAGCCCCTTCTCAGCAGTCAAAGCCTGCCTTGCCTTTTTATATAATAAAAAGTAAATAATATATTCTTTAAGCAGTTGATATTCACTTCCATATATAATGCAATCTAAGGCAATGTTCTGCTCTGCTCTTGTTGACCTCCGGACACTCTGAAGCAACAGAAGCTTCAAACGTTTGACTTTAGGGTGATATATTGAAGCTTGTGGTTATATTCTTTGAGCAATGACAAAATAAAAGGAATGAGGAAGTAGACTGCAGGTTTCCTTATGCTAAGTTGAAATACGGCTGATGAGAATCCTTGTCAGCCAATACTGGCTCACACTTGCCTCTTTGAGGAAGAATAAACCCAGAACTGTGGCAGATGAATAATCTCCAGATCCGAGAAAAAAAAATGGAATTGAATGCCCAAAGGCTGCCGCCGATCACTTTGTTCTCAAAATCAAAGGGTTGTGTAACACTTGCTTCAGTCATTTGTGACTGATACTGGCCAGGAAGGCGTTGACCACATAGGAACTGGAAATGCAAAGAAAGCATCATCTGTTAGCAATCCTAAAAAGGTATGACAGCACCATTCTGGTCAACAGCCTAGAGAGTTACTTTTGTAGCTGTTGTAAAACTTTTTTTGTAGCTGTTTGTAGCTGCAGTAAAAACAGTGGCTTGTTTTGGCTGCCATTTTTGATAAACAGTGTGAGTGCTACTGCTGCCCCCCACCCCATGGACTCCAGGCTGCTGAGGTAGGGAGTGGCTTTCATTACATAAGGTGATGAGTCATTCTGGTCCTCCTTCATCCCCAGAGGACTCAGTTCCTGAGGATTGTTCCTTGGCAGCAGTCAGTTCAGGACTGACCTTGCTTGCCACCACTGAGGCCAATGAAGTCTTGGAAATACTCACTCCTAGGGTTGGTAGAGGGGGCTGGCTGTAAGCCACCACATTCCTCTCGGTCTTCATTTGGCCTCCTCCTTCTCTCCCATTGGTCCTGGCACCACCAGCACCTCATCTCTATCTCTGGACAGTGGGAAACAGCCTGAAGACTCCTGCCAGGGACTGTCATTCAGCTCCTTGGTCAGCTTTTTGGGGGAGAATGGCCATCGTTCCTTCCATGCCAACTGGTTCTTTCTTACAATGCTGGAAAAGGTATGGTATCAGTTAGCTGTCCCTGTCTTAGACAGACTTTAGTGTTTCACTCAAGGCTGGCCCCACCATTAGGCAGAACAAGGCACTCCTGACAAAAAGCAGACTCTGAGGAAAGAGGGCTTGAGGCCAAGTGTGAGAGGGCAGAGCTGTGTTTGCCATGTGACCGACTGTGTGCCCTTTAAAGGAATCTGTGGCCAACAGATACTGTCCTGTTAGTTATAACAAAGAATGATTCAAGTGCCCTATACCTCTTCTTGACAGAGAATGAGAAGAGGTACAATTTTGACCTTGGCTTCAGGCAGCAAAATTGTTTGGGCTGACCCAAATTGCAAAAACGGTTTTAATTTTCTTGTTCTAGATTGGTGAAATAAAACGGGGGGGGGATCTCTTTCTCACAATCGTTACAAACAGCAAAGAGTCTTACTTTATCATGTCTGGATACTGGGTATGGGTATAGCTCAGATCCCAGATGTGGGCTCTACTGTACCTTCTTCCACAGAGGGAAAATTATCTTTTAGTTTGGCAGCGATCTTGACCGAAAGCTGTCCGTACTTGATGCAGAATGCTGTGGGATGTTCTCATCCACTGAGTTTCTATATGGCTCTAACAGTGTGGGGCAGGGGGTGGAAAACACTGTGTGTGTGTGTGTGTGTGTGTGTGTGTGTGTGTGGAGAGAGAGAGAGAGAGAGAGAGAGAGAGAGAGAGAGAGAGAGAGAGAGAGAGAGAGAGAACTGCTACTGCCAATCTTATACCAGATTCTTGCATGATTCCAAAGTTGCATTAATCAACACAGTTCCCTGGGCCTGCTTCTTGGAAGAGACTATGCAGCGATTTAGCAAAAGGCGCACCTCTTAATTTGATGGTTGAGTTTTGCAACTATTAAAACTTACTCATCTTTCTGGGTTACATACTGGCTTTGGGACCCAAAGCTTTGGGTTACAACAAGAAAGAAATGTACAAAACAGAAAGGGCAGTTAGGAAGGCTGTGTATTCATATAGTGTTAGGCCTACTAAATCCATGCCACAGGGTGATGTAGAGCAAAAGATATATGAGGGTTTTATTTTATTTTTATTCTTGCCCCCAAATACATTAAATAGGCATGCATTAGACCACTGATGCCTGCTCTGAATTTTTCTAAAATGTATGATCTAGCAGGATTAAACAGGGTAAATTCCAATCCATTTCAAAAGATGGAATTTAACTACTTACATGCCCTATGTATTCAAGGTAGTTTACTATACTGGATGGGGTGACATTTCCTCTGAAAAGCCAGGCTCGCACCTTGATTGTGCTCCTGGACACAGGCCAGAGTTTGGATACAGAAATCTCATCAGTGGCCAACAATGCCTTTGTACAGTTAAGGCTGATTGTGCCATCTGTGCCCATTCCTGGAGAAGTCTGATCTGGCCATAGTGATATATACCTGTGTTTGCCTTTCATAAGTGTTCAGGAAGTTCAGCTACTGATTGGCACTGGTTATAGGAAGCATGTATCTCCCTTATTACAAACCCTTCAAAGGCTGCCAGTCTTTGTCAGGGCCCAATTCACAGTGCTGATTGCTAACTACAAATCCTTATGTGATTTGGGTTCAAGTGGTGATCTTAACCTACAAAGCACTGTACACCCTAGGTCCTAGCTACCTCAAAGATCAAATCTCGCAGTATGAACCAACTTGGGTGCTAAGGTCATCAGGAGAGGCCTTTCTCTCCATCCCGCCTCCCTCACAGGTACACCTTGTGGGAACACAAGAAAGGGACTTCTCAGCTGCTGCACCCAGAGTCTGGAACTCCCTCCCAGTGGAGGCCAGGACTGCCCCATCTCTGCTGTCTTTCTGGAAACAGGCAAAGACCTTTCTCTCCAGGCAAGCTTCCCCTGAATGATGGACTACGTATTACATGTTTTTAATATGACTCTACCATACATGGCTACGCAGACTTTGTGTTTATAACCACTTATAACTTTGTATTTATATCTCTACTGTGTGATTGCATTGACACTATGTTATCAATTGTTGGCCTTATAATGTTGCCTTGTAATGCTGTAAGATGCCCCTCTATTCCCTGTTTCTCAAACTGATTGTGTCTTAATTGTAATGGACTGTATAGTCTCTCCTTACTGTAAGCCACCTTGGGTCCTTTTCCAAGGAGAAAGGTGGGGTAAAAATACGCAAAAAAATTGAAGGATCATTTCACTCCTTATGAGCCTTCTCAGCTTTTAAGATCTTTTGGGAAGCCCCCCCCCCAACACGGTTCTTCCACCTTCCCAAACTTGTTTGGTGAGGACACAAGAGAGGGCCTTTTCAATGGCTTCTCCAAGGCTTTAAATGCCCTGGGAAAGCCCCTTCCTCTTGCCCTTTTGTCCTCAGGCCAAGACTGTCCTTGTCAGGTAGGCTTTTAAGCCAAAAGCTGGGATCTCAAGAATGCTCTATGTATCACATTTATATAAATTTGTTTAACATCTTTTAAATTTGTTTTAATCTTGACTAATTTTTGATTTAAAAATAGTTTTGCATAGGAATTCCTATTGTAGAGTTTTAGTAATTGTGAACAATCCTGGTTTCCCTATGAGGAGAAAGAAATGATATAAATTATTACTTACTTATGTACATGCTTACTTAATTAGCTTATATATCTGTTTGCCTCCCCCCAATGAGTGTTCATTTTGAAGCAGGTGATACTTATATTAAACTACTGGAAAATCAAGTAGATTGGGAGCTTCCTACCGTTTTTCTCAGGGAATTTCAAACATTTCTTGACATGGTTATTGTAGCACACCGCGAGCAAGTGTTCTTGAGCAGCATGTAAAGAGCTTGGGGGTGGGGTGGGTGGAACTTCCACCTCAGGTGGTATCAAAGACATATTTGGATTTGTGTCCAATTGGTCTGCATCCCCATCCCCCTCCTCACTATAACCTGGAACTATTTTATTTTGTTCTCCTTTAGCTTGTTTCTTTCCTTCTTGTAATTTCAATTTATTTTAAATTTATAGATAGATAGATAGATAGATAGATAGATAGATAGATAGATAGATAGATAGAGAGAGAGAGAGAGAGAGAGAGAGATTTCTGCATAAAATGTAGTATATTTTTTATAAATCAAGTTACTGTTTCTCTCTTGAATGTACCTGAAATAAAGATTCATAGTTAACTTTATGAAAGATCTGTGGATGTAGTGGTTTGATGCTTAATTTTAATTGTTATCCGGGGCATTTTTTTCTTCCTTAGAGAATAATGGCAGGTTTGGGGGGAAACCCTCTTACAGGTCACATGTGGCCCACAACTGCTTTACCTACTTCTAATATTTTCATACAGATGATTGTGTGTATGTTATGTGCTGTCAAGTTGATATGGATTTGTGGTGACCCTAGTATGGTTTCCAAAATGTGTGAGATATTTAAGAAGTGTTTTGACCGTTGCCACTCACCAGTGAGTTTCCATGGCCAAGCAGAGATTTGAACCCGAGTCTTCATCTAGCATTCTATCAACCAGACCACACTGGCTTTTGCACATGAATGAGTACTTTGAAATTTGATGCAAATTAACACTCTGCCTTGTCCTCTTCCATGCCCATGAATTTCCTCTCTCTCTTGATGATGGGTACTTTCAAAACCAATTTCATATGATTAAGACGTACAAAACAATGCAGGGCATGAGCAAAGTGGATAGAGGGACACTCTTCTCCATCTCACAAAATACCAGAACTAGGGGACATCCACTCAAACTGAGGGCTGGGAGAGTGAGGACAAAATAAAATATTTTTTACCCAGTGTGTTGTTAGTCTGTAGAACTCCCTGCCACAAGATGGGGTGATGGCATCTAGCCTGGGTGCCTTCGAAAGGGGATTGGACAGATTCCTGGAGGAGAAGTCCATCACAGGTTACAAACCATGATGGAGATGTGTAATCTCCAGTCTTAAAACCGGGGTACTTCAAGGACCTGATGCAGGGGAGTGGTATGAAGAGACAGATATCTAATATCATGCGCTCCCAGACACATTTGGTGGAGCCACTGTGAGATACAGGAAGCTGGACTAGATGGGCCTTTGGTCTGATCCAGCATGGATCTTCTTATGTTCTTATGTTCTTATAGTGCCTTGTTCTGGGAAAAGGCTGTGTGTCCAAGCCCAAACCAATTCAGAAGCTGAAGCAAAAGAAAAGTTAATATGAAGTGTGGTGAGTTATGTTCATGGTCATTCTAATGAGCCTAGGTTACAGTGTCTGTCTCCTGCTAAAATATGTTTTATGATTTACAGCAGATTGGGAAATCAATGCATGTTGATGGCAAAAAGCCCTTTTCTCTTGACTCATCTGCTGTGAAAGCTTAACGGGCAGCTATTTTCTGGAGCAGCACCGGAATTTGATTAGATCATGTCAAGATAACTGTAAAAAAGCTTAGCTATAGGCAACAAACAAAACTGAACAAGAGAAGGGCTCTATCCCATGACTGCTAAAATGCACTATTAATTTCCAGAAAAGCCACCTCCAAAAATCATGCCCTCACAAGCAGCCGTTTTTTCTGAAGAAAACAAATAAACAAAAAAATCAGCCATGCCCCCTGAAGTGCGTTTTCCTGGTACTACCTCTGGGGGTAGTGTGTTTTTGGGTCACATGATGATGTGCCTTTTTAGCCGACTCAAAAGACAATGGGAACTAGAAAAGCCGCTCCTTATCCCTGTTTTTTCAGTAAGGCAGGGATTCCGACTCAGCTGAAGGGGGAGTAAGGGGCAGGGGGAGGGAGCTGGAGCTTGGGATGTGCGAGGGGGAAAGAGAAAGGGGTGGAGAAAGGCTTGCAAAGCAGTGAGGGTGTGTGTGTGTGTGTGTGTGTGTGTGTGTGTGTGTGTGTGTACTGAGAAGGGAGCTATCCCTGGAAGACATCCTTTTTTGTCAGACTCCAGGCTTCCAGAGAGAGAGAGAGAGAGGGAGGGAGGGAGGGAGGGAGGGAGGGAATATGCTGTTTTGAAGCGGCTTCTGGACGTGCAAACACATCCAAGTCAGATGCGATTTCAGCTATTGTGGGGACAACATAAAGCGGCTCTTCAACCATGTGACCACTGGGACGGAGAAACCACCTTTTATTTTGAGTCACTTTTTCTGGCTGTGGGATAGAGGCCTAAGACCACCTAATTCATCTATTGGTCATTTATTAGGGTGTGCCAGCAACTCATCTTTCCTTTCCTGAGCAGGCTAAGGGCTTGTTTACATTTACATTGGTCTTGGAATAAGTTCTAAAATTTTCTCAATGGAACCAATTGAGAAATCATGTGGTACAGTGACCCCCCCTCCTATTGCGGGGGTTAGGGACCCAACCCGACCCGCAATAATTGAAAATCCACAATGTGCGGATGCTGGGTCAGGTCGGGACTGGGGGGGCTAACTGGGGGGCTCTTGTACTTACCCCTAGCCTGGCATTGCCCCAAACAGGTCTGCAAGGGCCTTCCCATGCCTTCTGGAGGCCCCAAAAGGAAGTGAACAGGAAGTGACTTTTGGGTCACCAAAAGGAAGTGAACAGGAAGTGACTTTTGGGTCACCAAAATCACTTCTGAGGCCTCCGACAGGCTAGAAAGGCTCTTGGAGGCCTCAGAAATTATTTTCAGTGTCTCAGAAGTCATTTACGGTTTGCAGAGAGGCACTTTTAGGGCCTCCACAAGGCCTGGGAAGGCTGTTGCAGGCCCATTTGGGGCAGCCTCAGTCCTGGGGTAAGGATAGGAGGCCTGGAACAGACCTTTGCCCCTTACCCCGGGGGGGCTTTTTTCATATACTATGGTCCCGCAATATAGTAGGACCACAGTATATGAACCGCAAAAGGGCGGGGGACCACTGTAGTCACATGGCATTTATGTCCTCTCTCTCTGTGTGTCTGTATTTTTAACCCATTTTTAAACTGTGTTGTTTGTCACTTAAGGGGCTACACGGGCTTTTAGAATGGTTGCGTTTGAGTCTTGGTCCCGCCCAGGCTTCACACTGTCCACTCATCCCTGCTGCTGTGGTAAAGTAAGGGAGGAAGAGAGAAGGTCTGCTGGCGAAGATGCTTGTCTCTAGAAAGCTTGGGTACTTTGGTCCCTTTAAGAATGTTAAAGCAGCAGTCGGCTACCCCTTCCCCCAAGCAGCTCTGCTGGCTTCTCCTGGGTTATTTCTGTCCGTTTTAAACTTTGTTCCAGGAAAGGCTAGCTAGAGAGAACAAGTGTGGACAAGTAAGGCAAGGAAAAGAAATTTGCCCCCACCTACTGTTCACCCAGGAGGAGGCAGATAGCCAACAGCAGAAGCCACACCCTCCCCTTCACTTTCCAGGGAACAGCAGGAGCATTCTCAAAAAAGGCCACCAAGCTTTCTAAGGGGGCAAGCGACTTTGCCAGCAGACTAGCCCTCTCCTGTACCCATCTGTCACCCCTTCCTTTCTGACACTTATCACACAGCTTCTGCTGGATGCCCAAAGATGCAGTTTGCAGTGACAGAGGAGTGTACATATGCAGAAATGACCGAAGTAAATTTGGGTTCATGTGTGTTCTAAAATAAACAACCCACTGGCAGAACACCATTTTAAATCACTTTCCTACCAAAATACACATTTCCCTGGCAAAATAATCCTTTTTTCTATGTCATGCACTTTATTTTGAACCATTTTTAAAAAGAAGGCAGGACACAGTACAACCAATCTTATTGTCGGTGGACTCAAGCCCTAAGAAAAGACATCAACCAACAGTTGGCCTTGCCTCCCAATCCAATGCACTTTGTTGGAATGACATTTCCATTTTTATTTGAAAAGTGTGTAGACAGGGAAAATGACACAGCAATTGGCTTCTTTCACTTTTTCATTTCTGATGAGGCAAAATATATCTGGTTCCTTAATGTGGTGGACAGGGATTCCCCACTATTCTGGGTCAGTGAACACTTGAAATTCTGATAGACTGAACCGGGTGCTTGTGTAGAATAATAGTGACATGAGCTGGGAGCTTGACCATTTATCAGAAGACTGCTTTGGTAAGCATGGCCAATTCCAAAACACCCATTTCCCAGAAGTCAGGCTCATGAGGCTGAAAGAAAAGTACCTTATCCAAAAACTTATCTAGAAGCGGGGAAATGGTCTGGATAGTTTTCTTCTCCCATCCCCATTGCACAGGAGATAACTGGGAAATAGTTAACCTGGCAACACACAGGGGTGCCCACAAAGGGTGTGCCTCAAATGCCGTTTCCCTCCACAAAATACACATTTTACAGAACATCATCTAGTAATGTGTGTTCTGCTTATATACCACCCCATACCAAGTAGTCTCTGGGTGGTTTACAGTTTTAATTACAGTGTGCAGGCTACACATTGCCCCCCCCGCAAGCTGGGTACCCCTTTTAACAACCTCAGAAGGATGGAAGGCTGAGTGAACCTTGAGCCTGCTACCTGGGATTGAACCCCAGGTCGTGAGCACAGTTTTACCTGCAGTACAGGTATTTAACCACTGCGCCACGGGGTTCCTGAGGCAGAGGAAAGGACGGTGGTCTGATTTTGTAGCTTCACATGGGTGGTTTTTTAAAAATTAATTAAAAAAAGATATACACATAGTTTAGAGGAGAGGCAGAAGCTTGCTACTGTATTCACATACAGAGACACTCACCCACCTATAACTTAGGCCGTTGGTTCCATTGCAAACAGTTATAAAGGTTGAGGAGCTAGGAGCACCTGGAAGCTGAATATTTCATGCTCAAAGCGAAGCACCAACTGCCTACGGACTGAAGACAGGGCCGAGTCTTTGCTTGGCACTGTGCAGCTTCTCACGTCCACTGTTGGAGAACATGCAGAGAAGGAGCAAGAAATCAAATCACACCAAACGCGACCAGCCATCTGCTGCCTTATCGCAGAGATCAGACATTAGAGAAGCAGCTACATTTACGGAAGCAACATTAACGGGACTGTTTGTTTGAATCCCCGAATAAATCTCTCAAGAACTCTGATGTCATTGTAACAAAAAAAAGATGTGGAGATACATACTAACTCCATTAAGAAACCAGCTTTGTTTCTCCATATCAAAAATCCCAGCAGTGAGAAACAATTGGAAAAATAAAATAAAAAGGAGGGGGAAAATAAATAAATCCTGTTCTTTATAATAAGGCCATCTCTTGATTCTGGTCATTTCAAAGCATTCTATCAGGAAAAAAAACAGATGTTGCCACTTTAAAGGAGCTGATCTTGTCAATGGCAATTGTCCATCCTTATCAGTGTGCTTAATTGTTGAGTAAACCTTGAGGACTACAACTTTCACCTGCGCCTAACAAGCTTTCTACACTGGATGGGTAAATTTCAATCCTTTGGAAGTTTTAAAATGAACTCCCACTCTCAGAAAGCCTAGGTGGCTTGGCCAGTGATAAGGGGGAATGGGATTTGTAGTCTAAACCATCTGGAGGTCAAAGGCTCACCAGTCTCATTTTTAAAGATAAGTCAGTGCATCAATTTCCAGGTGGTAGTAATGGTTGTCTTATGGCTACTTCCCAGAGACCAACTGCTTATAGATAATACAACTGGCTCTTTATAGAAAACATAGCACTTGTTTTGGCGTGGTGAATGCATGATTCACTTGTTATAAATTGAGTGTATTGATATAGCTATTTGTACATGAGCATGTCAGAATATGTCTAGATTACCAGCAGGGCTGGTAAACCACTTCTGGGTGCTTTATACCTGGAAAACCCTGAGAGAGTTGCCTCATTTGGAATCAACTTGATGGCATATAATTCATACTAACTGTACTTAATTTTGCATGTAACAGATGTCTTGTATGTAAGAATTGACTTCATACTGGGCTTTAATTCAAGTTGTTCTAGAATGTAAATTTTATTTAATTGCTGCACTTTTACTCTTTCCTACTGTCCTTTTCCTGTTTTCTCATGTAAGATGATACAGATTCCTTCTGTATCATCTTATGGTCCTAAGTCCTTCTTTATTTGCTATGATATAAATAAATCTTTCACCTGTGAAGAGAATTGATGACTCAAAATGTATTTACATCATAGAACTTAAAGAGAGAACTGAGACAGGGGTGAGATGCACTGTCTCCCCAACTAGGGCAACTGAGTAGAGTACATCATTTTCACTCATGATAAATGCCATGTTTCCACTATAAATGAACCAGCAGGAGCCAAACTGTCAGATCCAAAGTATAATTCTGTCCCCCAGTGGAGAAAGGAAAAAACAAGAACTCTGACTTCCTCAGCAAGATCTGATCTTTCAGAAATATTGTTTGAGTAGTTTTCTGTGTACTGCAGCATCTTTTTTTCCCTTGGGCTTGGAAGGGATTGCAACTGGCCAGCATCGATTGCCAAAGCACTTAATTTTAATTCAGATCAGAACTACAGGATGGCAATTGATCATGTTTATTGAAACAAGGGCATACGTTGTCTTTATGAAAGCAATGCACTATTAGGATGAAATGTGCTGCAATGGCACTTCACTATTGGAAGTGTTTGCTTCCAGACATAGACCTGTGTCCTTGGGGAACTACTACCAAGTGTCCCATGATAGTCTCAGCGGAACTGTTCTTTTCCTTAAAAAAGAGGGGAAGGCAAGAAATTGAAATAATTATGCCATAAAGTATTGGCACTTAAAATGGGGCAGGGGGGAGTAAACGCTTTCTACTCCTACAGTCACCACCCAGAGATTTTTCCATCCAGGCAATGCAAACACAGTTCCCTTCATTTGTTTCTTGGCATGTTATAACATGTTTGATGCAGGGCAAATTTGGTCTCCTGATCTTGATGTACTTCTGCTCCCTTTGTACCTGAATGCTGGCCATGCCAGTTGCGGCTTATGGAAGTCAGAGGCGAATATGGTCTGGAAGTCCAGAGGTTCTCCCTCCTGTCTTATTGAATTGGTTAGTTAGCCCGCCTAAAGACATTTTGGTTATTTTTTTCTCTGGGGAGGGTCATTAAAAATCCTGTTGCTTGCTTGAGATGTGGACAAGCCTTTGCTTTGAACTCTTATAGAAAAATGTGGGGGATGATTGTTCACTGCATTCCTTTCCTCTTCATAGGGCCCAGCAATGGAGATATTGGCCGCTTCCCAGCAGAGGATCTTTTCTCTTGGGACATCAGACGTCAGGGATGATGTTCATTGCATTCGTTAGCCACCAATATTTTGAGATTGGTAGTCCCAAATCCATCTGCGATAGGTAAAGATAACACCTGTCGACCCAAAGGGACTTCTTTTGCATCCCTCCTTCTCAAGCCAGACCCAGATGTTCAAAGATCATCATCCCTTGCTCTTACAACATATTTTAACTACATCTGTGTTGTCCTCTTTATGAAGCATGAATGTGCAATTAGAGCTTCCAAAGAAGCCTTTTTATGGTGAAATATGTGTGTGGTGGTGAAGTCCCCGAGGATCCCATGGCTCATTTCTTTCTGTCCCTCTGAATCCCTTCTCTACTGTTGTCATAGAAACTCTGTGTTGCAATCATCAGTTCACCAGGATTACCGGTATATCACAGAGGAGTAATCTGTCTGAAATAATGGGTGGATGGGTGGGGTAGACTAAACACCAATGGCACAACAACAACGAGGCTTTATAGATGTTTTCTGTGGAACTACCTCACTCATGAAGCCTCACAACTCTGAGGCACGTCACTCCCGGGAAGCACCAAGGCTATTTCCTTGGTTTTCAAAGGCGAAGCATCCACTCAGGAAGAATGGAGATACTGTACAGAAATTTTCTCTGTCACCATCTGTCTTTGGACTCGGTGAACATCCAGCCCATATTACAGAAAGAGGCTCTCATTCTGGTATGACCCATTGTATCTGCCTGCCAAAAT
This sequence comes from Phrynocephalus guinanensis, assembly GCA_037367245.1. Taxonomy (NCBI): domain Eukaryota; kingdom Metazoa; phylum Chordata; class Lepidosauria; order Squamata; family Agamidae; genus Phrynocephalus; species Phrynocephalus guinanensis. Next base: position 110,336,837 of record CM074733.1, on the reverse strand, counting down.
TTCATTTATTCAGCAATAATGTGTTGATTTACATTTAAATATTGCTCAATATATAGATGGACCTAGGCACCAACCTAACCTATTTTCTTTCATGGAAGCCTGCTTGAGATCACCAAGTTCTTTTGTAATGAAGAAGAATGATGGCTATGGTCCCAGATTTGTGTTGCAGTTCATGTTTGACTGGAGCCAAATAATTATGAATGAGTTGTTAACCTTTTCCGGCTTGACTATTTCTACAGTACTAGCATTAAAATACAATGCACTCCTGTTAGTCGGACTGAATATGTCAATTCTTCTTGAATGTCTTTCCAAAGCCTTACTGATAGTTCACACACACATATGGGTCCTTACGACAATAGAGTCAAGTAGGGACTTGTAGGAATTATCCACAGAGAGTGTTTGCTTGTGAAGGCTTGTGAAGGCATTTGAGAGTGGTCTGCATGTGCCAACTGGCTCTTTTTATTCTATTTATACTCTTAAAACTCCCCTTTTGTGAAAGATATGTAGAGAAATATTTGACCAGCTGGATACCTTTTAAGTGGCTTTATTAGATGTGTGTCTCAGATGCACAGTTGTTCGCTCATCGTCAGCCATTCTCTCAGCACTTCCCATCAGCATTTTTAAGTGATCAACAAGAAGATGATATAGCATTAAATGGAGACCTTATTTGCAAATCCCTCTGTAGCTCCAAAACTGGTGCCATGTATTGTGACCTTGCCTTTGAGTGAGTTTAAAGATCAATTTCCTTTAATTTACCCAAATTCTCTAGCCAAACTTTCAGGCTCTAGCCTGCAGAATCTTCTATTAGTTTGAATTGTCCATGTAATTGATTATTCAGAATTGTTCAAATGTTGGCTATGATTAGGCTTTCCTATAGAGGGAATCCGACTGCTGCCAATTCCTCAGGTTGGATGAAAAAGTCAAGCCTGATTAATTTGAGGTGATCAGAATGCTTTAGGCTAATAGAGGTGGCTTCCTTCAGGATGTTACAAGTGTCAACACTGATTTACTCCTGTTGCTTTGATGGGAAAATGGAATGTATACAGTATTTGCTTGTTTTACATGTTCTGAAAAGCTGCAGTGTGAGCCAATGATTTTTAGCAGGTAAATAGCAGGAAAGGCAAAAAAAAATTTCATACAACAGAGGTTACTCCGTCACACACAATTCCAGCAAAGCAACAATGGGTATATTTTCACATGTCTGAGAACATTCCCAGGAAATGTTATATTTGGGGCTAAAACCCCATGCACCCTCCAGATACAGTATTTTGGCTATCCAAACTATTCCTGAGGTACACTGAAGCTGGTAGCTTTCGCTACTGATTTCCTACAAACCTGCTCTCAAGGAGGATGCAGACCGGTGGCACTACATCTTCATGTGGTGTGTGCAAATGCAGTAACAAACAAAGAAGGAAGCAAGGGCTGCTGCTCTAAGAACGCACGTGTAACCTTGCTGGGTCACACTAAAGACCTATCCAATCCAGTAGCCTTCCCCGCAACCCCAGGTCATCGATCAGATTTCTAGAACAAGCTCCCAAGAGGACATGGCAACAATACCCCTCTCCCTCCATAACACTGGTTTGCAACATGGTGGAGTTCAGGGCCAAGAGTCGTTGATCCCGGAAGTATTATGTGCATGTTTTTGATTTGCTACCCCCTCCCATGTTGCTAGATCCCCCCACATGGCATCAGCAAAATCAGAATGATACGGAGCTGCTTGTCATTAGTGCAGTGATGGCACCCATCTTCAAAACCTCTGATGAGTTCACCTAGCAGCATCACATAGAAATTTTAGAGCACGGGGTCAGAACTAAACCTTGTGTTACTCCCTCCACTTCCCACCTCACTAACAGCTAAATAGCAGTGTAGCTGAATAGAAATCATCCAGTACCATTTTTGGGGGGGACTGGAATTGCAGGAAGGAGTGAAATTACCATACAGTATTGTGGTAGAAATCCCATTCCCCAGAGCAAGTAAAAGACCAGAATAGAAATGAGCGTATAAAACCAAGAATGAGAAAAAGCTGTTCTTACAAATATATTGTAGCTCTTTATATACCCCCCCCCACCAGCACAATAACTTGGCACTCCCCAGTTTATGTCAGAAAGATTCTCTGCCAATCAAAAGTGAGTGCTTAATCACAAACTGTAAAGATAAAAAATAGATATGTAGCTCAACCTCTGTGTAAGAGAGATAAGGACAGGGTGGGGAGGCCTTTTGATTTATCTAAAAGTGTTCGGAGCCACCTTGTCTTGTGTAGGAGGCCTCCTGTTATTCATGTCAAGAGGGCAAACTTCTGGTTTCTTCTGGATTATTATAATCTGTCACATCGTCAACTCCTGAAGATCTCAGTTTTGACAGATGTTGAAAGGGGGCCCTAGCATTACCCTGAGTTAAACTAAAGCAAGGAGGCTCAAGAAAGCAGCATTACTGAGAGAACTAAGGATTTTATAGAAATAGCAAATATATTATTCCTTACAGAAATGCTTTTTATCTGCTCAGAAGCCATGGGGGCAATTTTGAGGAATTTACTCGTTCTCTCAGATAGATAGATAGATAGATAGATAGATAGATAGATAGATAGATAGATAGATAGATAGATAGATAGCCATCCAAGGGCATAAAAACCTTTTCCAGAGGTTCTTAACAATGTTTATTCTCATTTCGGCCTTCATGTTTCTCGTCTGTCAAAATGGATCAAGTTTCTCAGTCTGGGAATCCCAGTCTACTATTATGCTCTGATCAGACTCCATTCCTGTTTCCTTTTCCAGCATTTTGATCTTGGGTAGCCCATAAATTAAATAGGAGATGGACTGGTGTGTTCTCCGTATGTTTGGGAATATTTACAAGCGAGGAAGTTAACCACTGTTGTTTTCGGAACGATCAGAATATTTTTCACTTTTATTATTGTACGTCAATATCTTAGACAGAAAAAAAGCCCTGCAATGTTATTCATAATAAGAGAACATGGCCAAATATATTGTCTGGAGGCTCCATTTTAGATTAGGATCCCACTGCAGCTAAAATGGACCATTATTAAGTTCCACTGAACTTAAGAGGAATAAATTGGCCATAATTATAGAGCCATGTGACATTTTCCCAAACATTTTCTGGGCAAAGTTTATGCTCAAAGGAAGGTGGACTGAGTATCTGGAACCCTACTTAATCCCAGCCTTTGTCATGGCTATTTATAAGCTTCTGTTGTTTGTTCACTACATTTCCTCCCTCTCATAATACGGAAGGAACTGATCTGCTGCAACCTATTCTGTGATTGCTTTTCTCTTTGCATTTTTCCCTTCCCACAAAACATCTTTACTGATCAGTCTTTTTCATCTGCTGGGACTGTTATCCTGTTCATCTCTGGTTTTCCCTCCAGTTCTTACATTTGAGGCTCCCCTACTAGTTCCCCTCAATTCTAGGCAAATCATAGCCTTCAATTTTCAGAGATTACAACATGTATTGAAATGGGGTTCTACCGAGAGGAGGTGCATCGGCTGCTACGGTGGTGCAGAACTAACAATCTGATAATAAATATCAATAAGACCAAAGAGCTTATAGTGGACTACCGAAAAAGGAAACCAGACACTAAGCCCTTGATTATTGATGGAGTTTGTGTAGAGCGGGTGACGGACAGTAGGTTCTTAGGAGTCATTCTACAGAAGGATTTGACCTGGAGTGCCAACACTGAAGCACTGGTTAAGAAGGCCCAACAGAGACTATATCTTCTGAGACTTCTCAGGAGGGAACAACTGTCTAAGAAACTGTTGGTAACCTTCTACCGGGGCTTTAGAGAAAGCACCATCACTTACTGCCTCTGTGTCTGGTTCTCCAGTTGCACAGTGGCAGATAGAAGGGCGCTCCAGAAGGTTATAAACACTGCTGAGAGGATAGTGGGCTGTACTCTTCCTCCTTTGGAAGAACTATACAACTCCAGATGCTTGAGGAAGACATCTAGAATTTTGAGAGACCCTTCGCATCCTGGCCACCAATTTTTTGAACTGTTGCTGTCTGGCAGGAGATATAGGACTCTTAGGTCAAGGACAAATAGACTGAAGAACAGTTTTTATCCCAGAGTAGTATCCAAGTTAAACGTGACAGTTTTAGCACCATCCTAATCAGTTTTTAAGTAGTGTTTTAAATTTTGTAAGCGATTTTAAGAGTTTTTAATATCTTGTATGGTGTTTTATGTGTTTTATGTGTTTTGTATGGTTCCTTGTTTAGAGTGTGTTGTGGAACAGCACTCTAATTTCGTTGTGCATATCTTGCATATGCATAATGACAATAAAACTCTATTCTATTCTTTGCTGATAACATATCTGTGTTATTCAGCCTTATCAGTAAGACCGAACATGAGCAGGTTAATAGGGGGGGGGAAACAATTCTCGTGGCTCATCACTTTTACCCTTTGGACAATAAGCATGCAAAGATAGGAGGAAAGAAAACAGTGAGCAGCATTTGTAGACATTTTAAAACCAGGCCCGTTGATCCTTGAGTCCGATCAGCAGAACAGATACCATATGTTAAGAAAACCTGAGTGTAGTAAGAATAAAAGAGCAGAACCTAAAGCCAAATAATTCGCTTGTTATATTTGTGTTGAAACATCCAGATGAGAGTTCAAGATAGCTGGGGGAAAAACTTGATCCAATTGAGCCAAGAGCATTTGCATTTCCTAATTATTTTCTTTTTTTCTGTTTAGCAATTAATTGAAGCATTCGTGAGTTGTAGCCATTGATGAATTCTTAAAAAAACAAAACAAATCTGTGTGTAAATATAGCTTCGCTGCTGGCTTCTTAGAGCTTTTGCCCGAAAATATTTTAGTCCTTGCTTCTGGCAAAGACCCTTTGCAGGAATTATCATTTTGATGCTTATTAACTCTGATGTCGCGAAAGACGGCTGAACAGCAGTCTGTTAGCTAGCATAAGAAAATGAAGCTGACTACAGAGGGAAGGGACAAAGCTCAATGAAGGAGTGCATGGTTTGCTTGCAGAATGCTCAAGTTCAGCCTCTAACATCTTCACTGATGAAGGACCTCCGGCAGAAGAGTACCGAAACTTTGCAGAATCACAGCAAATGTAGGGAGAGAGTGCTTTCTTTTTCCAGTACTCTGGACAAATGTACTGTACTTGTAACTGACCAGATTAGGATAGCACGCCAGCAACAGCTCTCTAGCAGAGAATTCTAAGTACCTGACTGAACTAAACAAACCAACAAACCAGGATTCCCTGGCATGGAGCCATATCAGTGTCACATCAAACTGCTATAACTGTGGTAGTACAAGTACACTCAATAGTCCTCCGGCGCTGTGTGTGCTTTGGGCACACCGGATCAGGTGCACAGACGAGAATGTGAAGGCAAGAGGAGATCTTTCACTATGAATGGGACTCCCTCTATCCATCTCTGCCTCATGGGTATTTCTGGATGGATATTCCCTAGCAAAAAATGAAGCCATATTGGGAACATTTAAATGGACGCAGTGGCTTGACCATTATAACACTGCAGGGCTGTAAACATTAAGGAAGATTGAAAAGTTGTTTACCAAGTTCATGGGGTCCTTTTGTTTTGTGATACAAAGATACCTGTAGGTGCAACTGCTTGATAGCAAAATAGCAAGGACTATTATCCAGTCATTTATTGGATTTCAATCCCGCACATCTGACAGCAGGGCCATTCTTTTACAATATCAGACAAAATACAACAGTTGCTGTCTGTTTCAAAACAGAATCTGTTGTGAAAACAGACAGAAAGTTAGATGTTGTTCTTTCTTCCAAATACCCAGCAATCATAAGCATTTATAATGAATAGTTATGTTCAGTTAAGGAATCAAAATAGGCTCCATTTAAAAGAGGAAAAGAAAATACATATTGATTCTTAACATGGGGCCTTAAACCAAACTCAGATTGGGAACTGATTTAGTATTCTTAAAAAAAATCACAGTGTATGATTTTTGAATGACCGTAGCAAGTATCAAAGCCAGCCAGAGCTGAAGAGACGGCTGTCGCTTGAATAATGGCAATTTGAGAAACCCTTTTCCCAACCCTTTCTCCACATGAAATCCAGAATTGTGTGAAATGGTATTCCTTTCAAAATACACAGTGAAGTGATTATTCTTTTTTAACTTCTTGCAGGCATAGCAGCTGGGTTAGATTTTTAAAACTTCTATATTTAGGTGGCATGGCTGTGACAAGTTCTTTGAAGCTCCTGCCAGCAGTATGTTTCTTTGCCCAATTTATCCCATTTATTAGGGATCCATAGACCAAGAAGGACCGGGAGAAAAGGATGACTTGCTTGTTTCTAATAAAAGATTCCAAATTATGCTCTTCAGAATGAAATGAAATGAAAAATGGATCCACTTTAGGTTGCAATGCTGAGAAGTGAACATATGATAAATGGAGCCTCTTTTGTAACTCTAACCTGAAAGGGATGTAACAGAGAACACAACATATCTTATGATTACTGTACATTTGTTTTCCTTTCTGGGACAGTAGAGGTCCCACGGACTGAATATGGGCCTTTTTGCTAGGAAATATGTTCTCCTACTGAATTATGGTTCCCACCCTAAATACCATTTATTTGTACTGTCAACGTCTGTTTCCTTGCTTGCTCTAGGATCCTTGGCCCACCTATTTGATGGGCTTGGGTAGCCCTGAGCCTCTTTCCAGTGACAACTTCCATTGTTTGAATCTCCACTGATATTTGGGCTGATTCATGAATAGCTAGAACTCCAAGGGGGAACCACTGCCCCTAGGGCAGATCAGGCCTGACTTCAACATTAGGCGATCAGAATTGTACAGGTTCATGAGTAGGAGGGAAAGTTCTCTTTTGACTCTCTTATACTGTATATAGGAAGAGATTTAGTTAAGGAATGAGGTGACAGCTTTTAAAAAAACAAAAGGGCTCTTCTTCTGGCTTTGCCAAGCGAGTATGGACGGAGAAAAGAGCACCCTGCTCCCTGCTCCCCGCACCTAAGTAACACCCTATGATTAACTATTTGTAGGATTAACTACAAAAAAGTGACAATTCTGCGTGAAGTATCTTACTGTGATTTTTTTTGTCATTTGCTCACCTTTCAGAGTCATGTACTGATGTCTGGAAGATTTAGTAAACAGAAACAGACTAATGCATATTTTCATATACAACTTGATACATAATATTTGATTCTACCTGGAACAGTCCACTCTGTTTTCTTCAGTGCAGAACATGCAACAGGGGAGAAAAAAGACATTGTTACATTTTGGAATGCAAGCAGACTTGCAAAGATCACAGGATGAAGGCTGCAACACCAGGCCACTCTTTCTTTCTTTCTTTCTTTCTTTCTTTCTTTCTTTCTTTCTTTCTTTCTTTCTTTCTTTCTTTCTTTCTTCCTTCCTTCCTTCCTTCCTTCCTTCCTTCCTTCCTTCCTTCCTTCCTTTCTACTAGGACCATTTTGGAGTAATTGCTTATATCACCTGGAGCCTCCTTTCCCTTCCGAAATTTTCATTGACTCATGTTAAACTTTGTCTCTTTATCAACAGAAAATCAATCAATTATCCCCATTTATCTGCAGATACATCTCCATTAGCCATCTCCTTTTAAACTTTCATATTACATGTAAGTTTATCGTCAATTATTATATCCTGACATTCCTTGTACCAGTCATTTAACAGTATACTGTACTGTATTATGAACTGTTTCACAGTTCCAACAATACTCATTCTCATTGCTGGTAACAAATTCAAAACTAATTCATCTACTTATCAATCTACTTTTCAAATATTGATAAAAGTGATATTTTAGGACATAACACTAAATTTAAATGGCATATTTCATTTATTTCTCTAAAAAAACAGGTTCCAAATTGTGTGTGTGTGTGTGTGTGTGTGTGTGTGTGTGTGTGTGTGTGTGTGTGTGTGTGTGTGTACAACCATTCCTACCACATATGAAAATAAGTGCTTATGTTCTGGCATCCTCTCCAGTACGTATTAGAATAGTTGTCATCTATCTGGTTGAGTGGCAGTGGAATTCTCTTTTATTCTTATTGATGTGGATCTCAACATTTTAATATTCCACATATTTTTCCATGCATTACAGCTTATGTCTTCTCCCATATGAAATTCCCATAACGTTTTAAGTAAATCCTCCTGTTTCCAGTAATGTTACGCATTCTATTTCCCCCCTGTATTTTAATTATTTTGCGTTTTGCAAGTTCCCTTCTTTGTTCCCTGTTTAACTGAACAACATTGTACCAAGATATACCATCTTTGCCTAGCACGTCTCTTATTTGTTCTTTATGCTCATTTCCCCTCAGCCAATCCTTTAATCTAATAATTTGTCTCTTTATTAAGAGCTTTTCAATTGCTCTTTTTAGATTTTCTGGGAATTTTTCCAGCTCTGCCACTGGGCATAATGGAGATACCGATGGAGTGAACAATTTTCTATATTTATTCCAAATTATTAACATGTTATCAAGAAAAGGATATTCTACTTTTTAAACTACCTTTTATTATCTTGTAAAAAAGAGGCTATTTACCAAACTCAAATGTAATTCTTGCCTTTTTGTTTCAGAGAGGGTAGCCGTGTTAGTCTTTTCAAGAATTTCAGGCAAAATTCAAAGAAAAACAAAACAAAACAAAACAAAAGACACAAACATGTGGCATCTTAAAGACTAACTTTCATATTTTAATGTGACGTTTCGTGCACATGTGCACTTCTTCAGACATATATAGCAGCAGAATGAGGTGTAAGATATAATATGAGCTGAGATATACATTCAATAGCAGATATTCATGGGTTGTGGCCTAGATATGATAGGCTGTAGCAAATAGAGGTGGGGAGGTGTATATGTGAGGGGAGGGAGGAGGAGGGGGGGAGAAGAGGAGGGACAGTTAATTAGTAGAACTGGTGAGAACATTAAATGGTGAGTTAGAGCTGTATAATTTATGGTTTTATGGCCCACGCCAGCCGATGTTATCTTAAAGTGTGGGAAGTAAATTTCTCAAGTGACAGAAACCAGATCAGGTCAGAGGGGTAGTGCAGGTCAGAGGGGTAGTAGAAAAGACAGGGTGGTGGGGGGCAGAGAGAGAATGGGAATTTTTAAGTTAGAGTCCATGAAAAGAATGATAATGTAGAGTTTTTACCTTACAGTCCATGAGAAAGTGGCAATCTGGTAATATTACATTTGATAATGGCTCAAGAACCCCCGACTAATGTTCAGTCCCTTATTGTGTGTGTCCATCATGGATATAAATCTTATTTCAGCTGTTTCCCTTTGTATTCTTGATCTGTAGTGATTCTGCACGTAGCTGAAAAATGCTATTTCTTGCTCTTAGCATCTCTTGGTTGTTGTTGTTGTTGTTGTTGTTGTTGTTGTTGTTGTTGTTGTTCAGTTGTTCAGTCATGTCCGACTCTTCATGACCCCATGGACCAGAGCACGCCAGGCCCTTCTGTCTTTCACTGCCTCCTGAAGTTTGGTCAAATTCATGTTGGTTGCATCGATTCTTGCCATCTCACGTTTGACCACATCCAGCTTACCCTAGTTCATAGATATCACATTTCAGGTTCCTATGCAGTATATTTCTTTGCAGCATTAGACTTTCCTTTCTCTTCCAGGCACATCTGCAGCTGGGCGTCCTTTTGGCTTTGGCCCAGCCACTTCATTGGCTCTGGAGCTACTTGTACTTGTCCTCTTTGCCAACCCTGACATTCATAGTTACCTGTCTATACTATTCCTATATGGCCTGGTCATTTTTATACTTCCTATATGTGTCCTTATTTTTAATTTGAAGGTTCTCTTGGAGCTTTTCGTGAAGTCACATTGCTCTTTTTTGCTGCCCTCCACCTTTTTTCTTGTTAGAATTGCTTGTAGTTCTGCTTTTAGAATTTCCTTTTTAAGAAACTCCCATCTATCTCGGATTCTTTTTCCCATTTAAGATCTCCTGCCTTACTGACTTATTTATCATTGTTCTGAGTTTATTATAATGGGCTTTCCTAAAATCCAGCATACATATGTCTCTTATGCTCCGCCTTGGTTTCTTTTGAAACCACTTCTTGCACCAAGTCATTTCTATTGTTTAGACTGAAGTCAAGGATAGCTAATCCTCTAGTTTCTTCTTCCATTTTTTGGATGAGAAAATTATCAGCAATGCAAGACAGCAACTTCTGGGAGGGAGTCTACTTGGTTGGCAGTATTTGTTCCTAGCATTTTTCAGGGCAATTATAATCTTCACTTACTACTATTATAGTGTGCTTCTTTGATTGGACAGTGGATAGTACATTCCAACTACCATGCTCTGTTTGCTTTTTGTTCCATTATATTACTCCAAATATTCCCATTGAGACAACCAAGTTACCAGTAATCCTCCTATATGTATTAACATATACTGCAACTCCACCTCTCTTTCTATTCTTTTTGTTCTTTTTTAAACAATTTATTATCCTTCAATTGCTATATTCCATTAATGAGAGTTATCACACCACGTTTTAATTATTCTGATCAAACCATGTTTTCCCTCATGAACTGAGATCTCCAGTTCAACTTGTTTGCTCCCCCTGTTCCCAGCACTTTTATATAGACAATGGAGATTGTGTTGCTCTTCATACATTTTTATGAATATTATTATTGTACTTCATTAACACTGACCAGTCTTTTTCTCTTATTATGCATAAGCATTCATCTGTCTTTGTCTTTGAATTTGCATCTCCCTCCTTCTTCCAATTCAGTTTAAAGCCCTCTTGATTAAGTTATCAATGTAGTGGCCAAACACATTCTTCCCAATTCTTGTGAGGTTCAACCCATAGCTTACCAGAAATCCATCTTCCAGGAAGTGTAACCTGTGGTCCCAGAATCCCAATCTCTCATGTTAACCCAGAGTATTTCCTTTCCCTTTCTATTCCGTTTTTGAGTATTGGTAGAATGGATGAGAAGACTATCTGATACCCAAATTCTTTGAGTTCCGCTAGCAGAGCTTCAAAATCTGATGTGATTTCTCTGCATTCCCTCTCTAGGCTGTGTCACCCCCCCCATTGTATGAGAAGAAGAGAGATGCACTGTTGGTTCTATAAGTAATAGCAATCCTTCCATCAGATCCCTAAGCCATCCTACAGAAAGTCAGCATATCCAGTGGATCCATTTCAATTGGCAGTTTCATTCCCACACAATACAGTATGTCTTCCTCTGTACTGTATACTATCTGCCACACTGTCTTGTTTCTTTTGGAAGTTGCCGTCCAAAAATACAAACCTGCATGTCACTACAAGGTTACATGTGGCCTCCACTTTCTCTGTGGTTGTGGTTAGTCTTTCAGCCTCATTGCTGTTGTTACCATGGCAAAGATGGCTGGCCTTTGGGAGAAGAGCATCTCCTGGTTGTTGCTTCCACTTTTGTATGGATAGCCCTTTCCCCCTTGCACTTTCAGCTCTTTGAGTCATGAGAACTGTATGTATATGAGGCACCTGTTCACCATGGTTCCCCTCTTAGGTATAAAGCTTCTTTGCCAGGAGTCCCCAGTCACAGCTGGCTCTCCCTTTTGTTGGGAGGAAAAACAGCTTGGGAGTGGGAAAAGAATGACGTGTAATCTTTTGCTCCAGAGTGCTACCACAAGAACTAGTTTATGCGCAGAGTGAGCAAGCAAGAGAGTTAGGAGAAGCATTTGCACAGTCGCTTGGGGAGGGGAGACCTTTCTTAAAAGTCAAGGGAATGAGATGTGTTCCCTTTGATTAGGAAACACAGATCATTCTCTTTGCTTGCCACTATGCTCCCACTTACACATTTACAGAGGAACAGTATCTCCTTCTTCACACCATTGCAAGTGACCACCATGTTTAATTAACACCCATTTTAATTATCACACAGTATTTTCTTTTACAGTGTCAGCCTTAACCTTTTTCTTGATTTTTGTGTTGTTTTCTTGAACACAGACACAGTATACCATAGGACTGGGAATGTTTGATGCAAATACTCTGGCTGCCTGCCAGGATTTCTCTTCCATTTCTCAAGGGGGAGGGGGACAGACTCACAATAATTGAAATAGATTTTTTTGGATACAAGACAGGTCAAAAAGATTGATTGGTTTTAACTGGAGAAGCAAGCATGTGCAATGGCATATACTCAAAAGGGAGAAACAATGACCACCTCTGCTTATCTCTCATCCTGGGTTCATTATTTTGGTCTCTCTCATGCTTGTGAACCTTTCAAGAGAAATGGTCCCCTATCTAATTAAGTATTAGAATTAGCTAACATTTACTTAGAGGTCAGATGTATTGACCGAAGGCCAAAGAGCTGAGAAACTCGATCCATGAGGAGCAGGGAGTAGACCACTTTTCATAGACAACCGTTGTTGCTACAATGCTATAGTGCCAGCTGCTTGTTACGCAGGGATACAATGATTAGTGTTGCGGTATGAGAGTCCGCAGCAAACACAAAAAAAGGTTTCTTTTTTCTTTTCTTTTTAGAGGTAGTTAGGTTAATGTAGGCTCCTGTGTGAGCCTGAGCATCTCTTCTGGATCCCAGCCAAACTACCCTACCTCTTGCAAGACACTCTTTAAAAAAAGAATACTATGCTATCGATGTGAATATCAAGAGCAGCACCGTCCTGATTGAGGCAGTGTGTGCTCTCTGCTGGGTGACATCTGTAACAACTGCGGCATGAATGAGCTGGGAGAGATAGAAGTGGATTCTGAGCCTCTTGGGACCAGTGGGTCTCACTGCTTATGCGCCCTATGAATGGCATGAATGCAGCCAGATTCAAACTGCTTTGAGGCTTTTCAAAAGGCAAGCCATATAAATATGTTATTCACTGTAAACAAATACTTGCACATTTTTTTTGGTTATGTAAATGGCAGCCACAGGAAAGCGGACACTGCTGTAGGAACATGAAGGTTTCTATCAACAAGTTAAACATTTTCCCTTCCACATCACTTCCAGCTGCTGTGGGCATTTTAAGGGGGGCACTAGCACCACTGAAACAAACTTTCGTGTTTTGAAGCAGATGATGGGGGAGGATTTGTCCATTTACCTCGTAGTCATGAAAAAGTTGTGACTGATACCTTATTATAAAGCACTGAATCTGCACTCTTAGCTATAATCTTCTTGTCATAAAAATGTGTGTGTGTGTGTGTGTGTGTGCGTGCGTGTGTGTGTGTGTGTGTGTGTGTGTGTGTGTGTGTGTGTGTGTGTGTAATTTTCAAATCATATTTAAGTTGATGTTCCTTTTGCAACCACACTTCATATTGTGTACCAAACTAATACTTTAAGAGGCACCTTTTATTTTGGCATACTGTGAGGTTCGCCCCCGCTATCCCTCTCTCCCTCCAACCTGGTTTGGGCCCACAAAGATGACACGGGGTCTTCCGTGAACTTCCAACTTTTATTAACAACGTTCGAATCAACTTTTGGGTCTTCACCCACTCAAGAGCCCCTCTCGGGAATTAAGGGCTCGGCCTCTAACCAGAATTTTGCTACTTGCCTGCAAGTTAGTCCCGGTTCCACCATCCAGCGCCAAACAGGTTGATCTCTAGTACTCATTCTGCCTGATTCAATGTTCATGCTGGCTATGCCCCTTTCAATGGATGGGCTCTTGCCTGGAACGCCCGGTGTCGCTCCACATGGCCCTTCTAATTCTCCTTGCCCGGATCCGTCCTCTTCCCGGCTCCAGGAGTACTCTGCCATTGCTCTGCCAGAGCTCTCTGCTGCTCTTAGTAGTGAGCTTTTCGGGCAAAGTACTCACACACCTCTCTCCTTCGCACCCTCTCTCTCTGTCTGCCCCCAAAATGGAGCCTTCACTGCCTTTTTCTCCCACCACTCTCACTCCACCACTTCTCGCAGGAGTTTGAATGTTACCCATTCCCCAGTCCAGGGATCCTCCTTTTCTCTTTTGCTCAGGTGTTTCTTTTGGAGAGGAGGGTGTACCCTCTTTCTCACAAATGGCAACTCTTGAAATAAGGAAATCCTGAAAGCTAAAAACCTGCCTTGAGTGTCTTACAGCACTATTAATGAACACATGACTTTGCGTAGGCTTGCTCTTATTTATTTATTTATTTATTTATTTATTTATTTATTTATTTATTTATTTATTTATTATATGAGATTTATATATCACAGCCATCTAGCCCAAGGGCTACTCTGGGCAGTTTACAAAGTGAAAAATACAAATTATAAAACATATACAAACATATATACAAATCAAGTACAAAGTACAAAATAACAAAAATTAACCATAATCAATGTAACTGTAATAAAAATAAACAGAATCAACAATTAAGTTACTTGCTGTTTGTAAATGGACTGAACCATGCAGAGTCTGCCCAGATGGAACAGTTACCATTCAAAATAATTTTCATTCTGATATGGTATTGCTTTTTGTGGTTGTACTGTCTATGTGAGAGTGGGTATTTTTGCATGAACTCTTAATCCATGCCATTAGACACAGATAAGTGATTGTAGCATTACCCAAACTGCATAGTTTGATAGTTTAGTAGTTTAAATAAGTCTCTGACTACCCAGCCAGAAGTTCTGAGTTCAATTCCCCACTGTGCCTCATTGTCTCATTGACAGAGGCTAGAATCAGTGAGCCTCAAGGCCCTTTCCAGCTCTATAGTTGTAAAATGATGATGCTATTATGTGTCAGTATTAAGCTCAAGTTACTTAGTGATCCTTTGCAATAATTTTTTTCCAAAAAATCCTGGATTACCAGAAGTTCAAGAGCCAAAGTGGATCGACCGTTGGTCCAGGACACAGGAGATATGGGTTCAGATCCCTGCCTAGCCATGGAAACTGTGTGTGGCACTGGTAAAAGCACTTTAAATATCTTACATACTTTGAAAACCCTGTTAGGGTTGTCCTAAGTTGGATACTACTTGACAGGACATAACATACAAGACATATGTTCTCTCCTTTAGCAACAACGCAGTATAGTACTTCCCTATGAAACATATCGGCAGAACTCAGAATACGCCATTTGTTTTTTTAGAAGAGTCTGCATAGTGGCATTAGCTTCAAATTTTCATATACTTATCACCCCAGAATGCTACACTCAGTTTGTCTTGCATAAAGTATACATCTTGGCAAGAAAACTGCCACTCATAAATAAGATGCCCAGGATCCCAAACAACACCTTGTTAATGAACAATAATTGATGGCAAGACCCATGTCAACTTTCTTATGCAAGTGTACAGTACTTTGACAGCAGGATTCAGACCACAATGTTATCTCTTGAACTTTTGCAGTAATTAAATTTTTATGAACATTAAAAATGCTAGAAAAGCAACCAGCAATAGGAAAATTAAAAGTAAACACACATTAAATACTTCATTTGATAGATTTTTTTCTACTGCTGTGCCTTCTGGGTGACTACTAGTATAAGATGTTCTCAGTGTTTTTGGAGAGAGAGGGAACATTCCTGGAACAAAGTGCATTTTGATGCTGCTGAGCAAGGAAGTCAGATGTCGATCAGAAAATGGAGACTCTTCTAGCTCCTACTTTTGTGAAGTCATTCTGATTAACACCTCTTTCAGGCAGGAAAAATACATAAAATGTTTCCTTGGATGTGCCATGAAAACTGCCATAACTAGTGTGAATACTCAAGATAAGCAGGATAGTCTGAATATAATTGTTGGGTGTTGATAGCTTTGTCCTTTGTAAGCAAATCTAAGATACTACTGATTATGAAGACATGCTTCTGTTAAATCTCGGGGTGATATGAAATCCCTTGCATGCAACAAATCCAGAACCATCCAGGGTTTTTCTCTATGAAATCTGCATTGCATGACAAAGTGAGATATATATACATTGGTACCTCAGTTTAGGTAATCAGTTTGTTATCTGGGTCATTTTATATTGCAAAAAAAACACACCCTTAAACCAAAACACAGTTTCCCATAGGAATGCATTGAAAACCAATTAATTTGTTCTGGAGGTCAGAAAAAGGCAAACCAGGGCATTCCATTTAATTTTTTTTTTAAAAGAGACATTCCCCATTATTTTCATCATGAACCATCACATATCAACTTTTAATGCCTTACCGGGGGGGGGGGACGACTTATTTATTTATTTATTTATTTATTTATTGAATTTATATCCCGCTTATCTACAAAGTACTCTAAGCGGCTTACACAAGGCTACAATAGCCAAACAGAGTTACAAAAAATATTAAAATAAGACAAGACAAGACAAATTAAATCACGCTATACAAAATTAAAACCAAATAGCACTTCACTAGTTATGGAGATAAAACTGATTTCGATGGCGGGCCCAAAAAAAAAAAAAAGGCAAATTAAGCATCGCCAAAGGCCTCCCGAAAAAGATGGGTTTTTAGCACCTTTCGGAAGGCCAGCAGGGACTCTGCAGAGCGCACTTCACTGGGGATGGAATTCCAGAGGCTGGGGGCCGCCACAGAGAAAGCCCGGGTCCGAGTTTTCGTCCTCCGGGCTTCCCGAGGAGTGGCGACCCGGAGCAAGTGCGCTCGCGCCTGCCGAACGGGACGGGCCGAGGTTGATTGCTGAGCGATACGCTCTGCCAGGTAGTCTGGTCCCAAGCCATGGAGGGTTTTGTAAACTAAAACCAAGACCTTGAATCTAATCCGGGCCGCAACGGGCAACCAGTGCAGACGGGCCAAGGCTATCCATTGAAATTTTTTCTTAAACATTTCAAATAAATTTTTCTTAAACCGAGGTTTTTCTTTAACTGAGGCATTCTTAAACCTAGATACCACTGTATATAAGTACTATATCTGCAGCATCTACCATACTAGTATATGGATTGCTGAGTGCATGGTTTAGATTGGGGGAGGGGAAACACCCTTTCCAGAAGTACTTTATCTTTAATTGCTGCTGCACACCTTTTGACTAAGCGGTAGGGCATGCATTCTTTTTGGCCTTTTGTAGCTGCAGATTCTTGGTGGAGATCTAGAGAGAATTTTGGAGGAGGATGAAGGATGGAGGAAAGGAGACTGACAGAGAGAGGATCAATGTAAACAAAAGTTTCCTCCCCAGATCATCAGGGGAAGCACTTAATTGACTAGTGATCAGGCTACAATGAGTGGTTTGTTGTTCAGTCAGGAGGCGCATGCCACCTAAGCCACCCCACACTGATCTGCCTTCTTTAAGATTGCCCTTCAATCTCTGGCACTTTTTGGCACAGTGAAGAATATTAAGTAGCAGGAGCATGATGGCACTCACTTTACCACCTTTATGTCCCAAAAGTGTTCTATGGCTTGGATCGTCAAGCCATATTTGTCTAGTTTCTTGGACCTTGGGGATGGTACAAATTAATTGTGAGATAGCTGTTGTGAGTTTTTTGGACTGTTTGCACATGTTCTGGAAGTTTTTCTTCCTGAATTTTCAGCAGACTCTGTGTCCAGCATCTTCAGAGGTCAAGGAGCTCAGGGAACTAGGAGTTCTCTCTGTGTGCTCTGGGGAATACCTTATGTGTGAGTTGTTTGCAGAAGCTCTTTCTTGTGTCCAACCTACTTTTTGGGAGCTGGTGTCAAGAAGGAGCCTGCTTTCCCATGTCTTAACCACAGGGGAACCTTGTAAATATTCTGGCCTGATACTCTGGGCTGGTGTTTTCTGTCAGGACAGCAGGGCCATCATACAATGTAGACATGGGCACGACTCGGCGAAATCCTCGTTTCCATTTCCGTTCCTCGTTTCCGTTACGTAACAAAATGAAGAACGACAATTACTCTGCCAGAACTCGAACTCGAACCGACTAAAGAAAAATTGGGTCTGATTTGTCGTGGTCGTTTCTGGCAGCATCGCAGCGATCGCGCGATGCCAAGCGGCACAGGAAAAAAGTTTTAAAAATAAAAAAATACCCAATTCCCGGCCAAAAAAGCAGGCGAAAATATGCCTGCCTGAGTGAGGGCACCTACCAGAGGGGTGGTTTCTGGGGGGGGTCCCCGGCCTCCCCCCTCCTTTCCTGGGCTGCGCATCCTCGTCGTCTCGCCAACTCGCCAAGCGGCGTGACACAGAAAAAAAGTTTTAAAAATAAATAAATAAAACCGATTCCCGGCCAAAAAAGCAGGTGAAAATATGCCTGCCTGAGTGAGGGCACCTACCAGAGGGGTGGTTTCTGGGGGGGGGTCCCCGGCCTTCCCCCCTCTCCTCTCCTGGGCTGCGCATCCTTGTCGTCTCGCCAACTCGCCATGCCATGCGGTGTGGGCGGGGGATCCAAAATGGGGCGACCGCAAGCAATATTTATTTATTTTGAAATCGTGGTGGTCCAAAAACACACCAAATCACCACAGAAACATGCGAAAATAGCTGCTATTTTAAAACTGCCTGAATTTTTACAGTAGCAGCAGTGGGTTTTTCTTGCAACAAAACGTCTCCATTTATTTTATTTTATTTTATTTTTATTTTTATTTTTTTACACCTGCGCAATGATGGGCTGGCCATGGGAGTGGATCATGCAAATTTTTGGAGCCATTCCACCAATTGCATGGCCACTTGACCAGGTTTTGACCGAGACTTCTGGGATGTGCCTGTCGGTCATAAAAAGCCCACTAACCGTAGCCCGAACCCAAACCCGAACCCTAACTCTAACCCATACACCAGTACACTGTCCTTCTTAGTGAGTCAGAGAGGCACCCAGAGGTGCACCCCACGAACTCACCCTAACCTTACCCGTAACAACCCTAAGCCTAGCCCTTGCGCTAACCCCCCTAACCCTAAGCCAAATCTGTACTCGCATTGCACTACACACGCAAGTACAGTTCTCTTCTTAGTGGACCACAGAGCGCCCAGACTGAGGAGGAGCCTTCCCCCAGTGTGCGCACTGTGACACTGCAGTTAGCAATGGGCCTGTGGTCAACAGAGAGAGGCACCCAAAAAAGAGGTGCCTCTCTACTCAACTTGGTATGCATATCCAATTGGCTATGCATGCCATTTTGTATCGGGCCAGAGGAGGCACCCACCCCAGAGAGGTGCTTCCAGGAGCCCGCTTTCCCTTCATAGCGGGCCAGAGGAGGCACCCACCCCAGAGAGGTGCCTCCAGGATCCCGCTCCCCCCCAAACCAGTACTAACGACAGATGAAAAAACGACAAACGAAACGACAAATTTTTGGAAAATTTCGCGAAAAACGGAAACGAGCCAAAACGGGCCGGCTCCGAGACACGACAACTCGAAAACGTCATTTTCCCTGGTCGTGCCCATCTCTAATACAATGCATTCCTTCTGTCTTGTCTTTCCACTAATATAAGCCAAAGAAAGTCTGCAATCACATGCTAGTAAAGGGTGCAAAAGCCAGGTTGTTGTTTGTTGTTTGTTGTTTGTTTGTCATTGTTCCAGCTTCAGTTTGCTGCTCCTTTCACTCCTTTTGTTCTTGCATTAAACCAAATCACATCCAAGCTGGAAAAATGGTAGCTCTGGGAATTTATTAATGTTCTGGCATTGCCCCCAGTTACCTATTGACAAACCTTTCAGAATGTGCTTTTCCCTTAGATATGCAGCTGTAATCAACTGAGGGTCATGATGTTGTGCGTACGGCTAGGGTAGAGGCTTTATGAACTTTTAAATGTTATTACTCTTGGCATTGATCATCACAGCTTCTCCCGGTATCCTCCCCATCTATGGTGTACCCCCAAAATGTCCTCCCATTACTGCTTCTGAATGGGTGCTGATATCTACCCTTCCTTCTCTGGACATTATCATTCAAATTTAGGACAGAATTCCCATCTCCTCCTCTATATTGGGAAAGGGGGAGGGCACCTCACTTTCCCTCAGTACTGCTTCATGAGATGTCTCTTTCTCTGAGTGTCCCCAAAGCACAGACAGGGAAAGAAAAATAGAAGCTCAGAAACTTTGGACTGGGGCTCTGCAGTTTTGCATTTCTCCAACTGGAAGCATGTGGGGAGCCCCTCAATAGAGGAAAACATCGTACACACATTCGGTACTGTGTTACCAAGATAAAAATAAGCAGCCAAGCCAAAACAGTACTGATAATTCTGTGCTCTCCGCATAAACAAATGTAATTAAAGCCACAAAATCCCCTGGTAGAATTGAGTTTCCTGCACAGTCAAGAATAGCAATTGTATTATGGAACAACACTCCTTGGAGGATAAAGTTAAAAGGGAAGGGAAATTGAATATTGGCATCTTGATGCTTGCAGACCAAGATAGCATTGGGCACGATTTGAAATTCCATGTTGCAATGGAAAATTTGAGGGCATTTTTTCTGCAATTAATTACCTTGCCTCATAGTATTGCTTTTTAATTTGAGCACATTACAATCTGCTGTTAATACAGAAAATAAAGTAATGCCACCTATCATAAAAAACATTCAGTTCATGAAAAGGCATCTCTTCAGAGATTGAAATATATCTGTCTGTCTGTCTGCCATTTATTTAAAAGATATTAGCTTGGTTTCTCCTTTAAAAAGATGCAAGGGAGTTTACATAATTAAAAGATAATATTTAAAAGTGAAACATATTTTATACAAATATTTTGAAAGCACCAAACAAATGCCACACTAAAAGTGGCAAAAAATAAATTAAAAACCAAAAATTCAAAGTAGTAAGGTACAACACTCCATTTAAAAAAAAACACCTCTCAGCCAGCCAGCCATGAAGAAAAAGGTCTTCTTGTGGAAGCACAGCAGAGGTGAGGCTGACCTAGCATCTTGTTGGGGGGGGGATTTCCAGCGTCGGGGAGTGGTGATGGAGAAGGCCCTCCCCTGTGTCTCTCCACCAATGTGACAAGAGAAAGGTCTTCGCTGATTACCTTAACTCTGGGCAGGCTCATAAGGGGAGGTGCAGTGAGGACTGTGTGGTGGAAATGCTTGGGCCTTGGTCCCCCAAGTTGTGAGTGTGACTCCTTCTCCACTTGATCAGGGGAAATATTTATTTATTTGTTTGTTTGTTTTATTTCTATACTACCCATCTTCCAGCAGGAACTCTGGGCGGTTTACAACAAGTTAAAATCAACAATAGATAACAAATCAAGAGTACTGAACAAGAAGAGAGGGAAAACTCTCAGCAAGAGGTGTCAGGGGTGGAGGGGAAGCCCTAAAATAAATTAAATTAAAGGTCGCCAAATGCCTCCCTAAAAAGCAAGATTTTGAGCGCATTTTTGAAGGTGGGCAGGGACAGTGCAAGGTGCAGCTCACTAGGAAGATGGTTCCACAACATGGGGCCCACCACAGAGAAGGCGCGGTTGCGCGTGGAAAGGCTCTGGGCTCATCCAGATGTAGCATTTGTTCCTCATATGCATCCCGTTGTGCATGGATGAGATCTGTATTCTACTGTCCAGATGATATAAGGCTTAGGCTTTAAGTACACTGGATTCATTGGCAGCTTATTTTACACTTCCGCTCAGATCAGGGGATCACACAGAGACTGCGGATTGTTTTGATGCTTGTGGCCACCATGGCCCCTCGATATGGGACCACAACAGTGACAAAAATGCTGACTTACTGTTTATTAAAAAAATGTAATTTTTTATGTTATGTTTGTTTTGCTTTGTCTAGGGGTGGAGTTCACGGGGCAGGGGTTTCTTGAGTTGGAATCCTTGAAGATAGCACTAGTCTACTGAAGTAATAAAATAAGATAAATCCATCTTAAGTCGTGATTGACTTGATGGGACACAGTGATGAGCTGGCTGGATAACTCGGTGATGTGGACCCCTGGCTCTGGAGCCACAGGCTGGGAACTATGCTCCCCATTGTGTTTCCCTGAAGAGCCAGCCTGTGTGGCCTTGGACAAGCTGCCCAGACCCAGGGGATGCCCTGAAGAAGGGAATGGTAAACCAATTCTGAGTCCCATGGCACAGTGGTTAAATGCCTGTACTGCAGGTAAAACTATGCTCACAACCTGGGGTTCAATTCCAGGTAGCAGGCTCAAAGTTCACTCAGCATTCCATCCTTCCAAGGATGGTAAAATGAGTACCCAGCTTGCTGGGGGGGGGCAATGTGTAGCCTGCATACTGTAATTAAAACTGTAAACCACCCGGAGACTACTTGAAGTGGTATGGGGCAGTATATAAGCAGAATACTTTTGCTATTAATCTCCTCCTGGAAACCCGGAAAAGGGTCAACGTCAGTTAGAAATGACCTGAAGGCACACAAGTTAATCGTGTAGGTTATTAATAGCCTGACTTTATATTATTGCTTTTATTATTAGAAGCTGACTTGAATACGGTGGTAAAAGGGCAAAATAATAGGGGTCTCAAACTCTGTGAGTTTCCGAGGCCAGTTGGGTGTTCAGTCTGAGGCATCACTGGGGCTAAAGTCTTCTTCACCACTAGCTGTACTACTAGTACACCCTGCCAGTGTTCCTATGATTGTCCTCTGGGGACAGGTCGGTGACAAAAGGCCTTACCTCCTTGCTTTGCCTGCTGAATTTCTGTCTGATAACTGTTGACTCCACAGGGACACAGGTTTGTTTTGTTTTTGAAGAAGCAAACATGTTTTATTTTTAAAAGTTAGCTAGTTTATCTTCAGCCTGTCTAATAACTTCCTCCATCTGGGAGCATAAGCTAGGGAGACAACAGCAGCTATAACTGTCCAATACATACTTCATTACAGGTAACAGCTATATAAAACATACCAGTAAACAAAGTGGTTAAGCACAAACAGATTTATTTTATAGCTCTTACTGAAGGCTCTGTGTAATCCACCTAATTGAAGCAATTCTGCATTTTTAAACCCCCACCCCCACCATTAATCAAGGAAAGCTTTATTCACTACTCCGCTCAGAATGCATCGCATTAGCTGGAAAAATCTATTTAGAAAATGGAGCTGGACAAATGCTGTGGAGAACCTGCTAAATTAGAAATGTAAATAACATTTGCTGATGCAGTCCAAATAACATAATTTACTACCAGATGGACTAAACTGGAACTGGGCAAAAGCTTGGAAGGGAACAGCACTGAAAGACATTGAAGAAGCGCAGCCAAATATGTAAAGCATTTTAAGCAGGGCTAGTGGTGGCAGGAAGATAGTGAAATTTGGTTTGGATGGAAGGGGTCCAGTGGGTAATTTGAACATGAACACAACAATATTATACTGTCAATCAGGGGGAAAGCAGGGGGAAAATCTGTTTCTTGCTGACAAGCCATAGTGCCTAAAAAGCCTGTGCTCTCCCTGACTTGCATGTGTGAATGTGTTCAGATGCCTATTGAGCTTGCACAGCTTGGGCTATCTCGTCCAAGGAGAATTATCCACAATGGACCTCATCCCATGGGGCAGAGAGTTTGGGAAGAGCCAGCTGGATGCCACACAGACCTGTGGGTCAGCACAGCAGCTGCACAGGCACATAAAGTCAGGGTTAATAGATATAGCACAACATGGCTGTGGCTACAAGTATGGACTACAAATATGTAGCATTTTATGACAGCAGAGTGCAACAGACTTGTGTTAAGATCATAGCTATTAAACAGGAATAACTAGTCGGGGGTAGGGGAGAAGCCAAAAATAATACCTAGGAGGCACACACACATAGATGGACTGCCTAGCAGAAGCAGGATAAATAATCCTGGGGAAATCCGCAAATCAATTAAAAATGGGGAGAAAGGAAAGAATGAAAGATGGATCTTTGGAAATCCTCAGTCATCCAGGTGAGATTATCTGGATGTTGAGTCATGGCAACTGGACTTGTTTTCTTGAGGAATTCAAACATTTTGCTGCTCATACAAGTAGCTTCTTCAGTCTGAGGAAGGTTGTTGGGAGGCTTCCAATTTATAGTTCACCCTGGTCTGAATAGGCTTGTAAGAGGAACCATGCAAGAAGGAGTCACAGAGGCAGGCATGTAGCACAATCCAACATGGAGGGCACCATTAGTGCAAACACACCCTCTTCACTAGGTTTCAACCAATCCAGGTCCTTTTATGGATGTGGTTTCCTTACTCTTCCTGGATAATCTGGATGAAAAACAGTGCTGGGCAAATTGACAGGTGATAGGTGAAAGAAAAGTTCCACCAAAGAAGAGACACAAAACAAACATAACTGTTGTGTACCTCTCTTTCTTAAACAAGAACCATGCATGTTCTAGTGGCTTTCTTTTGGCAGCTAAGGAAAAGAAAAACACAAATGAAAAAGAGTTGCTTTTGGGGGTTGGGTCTTTTGCTTAAAAAAAGAGAGAGGTGTCTTGAGATTTTATTTGCAATCTTGCATGCTGTCTGTAGTTAGTGTGACTAGGAGGACTGGGGTGATTCTCTTTCATCTGGTACTAACCAATCACATCAGCCTTTGATTTCAAAGAGAGTCCTGTCTCTCTGCTGAGTTTTTTTAGTCTGTTGGTGGCAGTTGTTTCTTTGCTGTTTATCTGTTTCGTTGGTTGCTAAGTATGTGTGCACTAAAGAAAGCAGGACATACAAGTCTATAATATTATGCAACATAATGCAAAGGAATGTTTTCTTATTCTCTCTACTATGAATGTCTCAGAGTAAGTTATTGAGACTTTAAATGCCAGTTAATGAGAAAGGCATGGACCATTTGGGGAACTATTTTCATCTGCGAGTCTCTGTATTTTTGAATTACTGTACCAATAATTTAAAATTCTGCAATAAGACCAGCTCCTGTTTGTGACCATTATGCAGGAGACCTCATGATGAACAAGCCAAACTGGATATTACCCTGACTGCTTTGGGTTACTCTGCTTTTCATCCAGCACAAGCTTGCTCTGGAGGTCATCAAGTAGGCAAAAAAAATAAATAAATGAATATACCTAGTCAACCTCATATTCTACCTAGGTGTACTGCAGGCGAGAGAGGTGGCACCATGACTCATATTAGGTCAAAATGTCCTGCCTTAATTACATCTTCATCAGAAGCTATGTTGCCCTGCCCACTTTACCTTTGTAAGGAAGAAGGATCTGAAATCAGCATGGCTTTGCTGAGGATCCTTCAAAAAGTGCTCAAGATGGGTGTCTTTCATGCAGTCACGAAGGTTTCTCATGATCATCGCTTGCCTGTGCCTCCTGTCCCTGCATTCACCTGCTGTGTTTGGTGTTCCCAGGCCTTTCCTTGCTGAGTTAAATTACTCAATGAGCTTCAGCAATCGCTTAGCTCAACCCAGATATGAAAAGCACTTGAAGTGCAGAAGCAGGTGATTTATCTAGAGGGCCTTCTTAACCTCTTCACCGAAAGGGTCCTACCTTCCTGGATATCTTTCTTAATTGTATCCTCCTTCTTGCAGCAGCAGCTAGTGCATCAATAGCCTCCAGTTAATTTAAAGGGAGTTAATGACAGGTGTCTTTGAAGTCTTTAGTTGTTTTCAGGGCGGTCTTTCCTGACAAGCTTCTACACCTTGAACATTTGTGCAGAGGAGGGAACTGCAGTGTCTCCTTTCACAGTACCCCAGTTGTAGTGACTTCTCTTTGCCATCAGTCACAGGGAAACCACTGCAGGACAGTTCTGCCTACAGAACCTTCTACTGGCCTAACTGGGGTCTCTGAGATGAACACCCTTGTACCATTGTCGTAGACGGTTACTTCACATCCTTCCTCATTGCGAGATTACATTAGTTTCGTGACAACGTCGTTCGCGGTCACGTGGTCTTGTCCCAGTTCTGTCCCTGTTTTTGTTTACCCACGGGCGTGATTGATGGTATCGTGACAACTTTTACTTTACAGCCTTGTTTCGTGACAACATCTGTACTTCCCTGCCTTCATTTTCCTTTTTTTTTTTTTGGTCCGGCCTTCCGTTTTTCGATATTTCGATTCTCCGTAACTTTGCCTTTCATGCGTTAAGCAGCAAAAGTTCGAGGTTTTATGCCTTTTTCCCTCTCTGCGATGCATTGTTTACGCCATTGGGATTGTACTGGAGAATGCAACTTCGCACTCCTGCCACTAGATGGAGTATGTGCACGTTGTGTGGTGAGCCTTACTTCACGGGCACTTGTCTCGATACAGGAACCAAGACAAGAGAATTCCCGAGGTCAGGGAGAGGTATGGCTCATCACGCTTAAATCCCGGTTCAGGGGGAGTGGTGGGACGAGATTCCACCATCACGCAATGGACATGGAGTAACAGTTTCCCGTACCGGTGCCAAGCAGGACCACAAACCGCGTTGAGCGGGATGTGAAGTAACTGTCAGAGTTTGTCTCAAATGATCTGATGGCTTGCTGTGTTCATTGGTATGATGGTAAGGAGTTAAGAATAAGGAACTATTATTTATTGCTGGACTTAAAGTAATTACTTCCTCCCAATGTTTAAATGTTATTGTTTTCATTGTAAAGGTCATGTGTTTTTTCTTTAAACACCAGCAGAAGGTCAGTTGTAAATTGGTCACACATTTGCTAATGGATTTTAAGGGGGTTTAAGGATTTTAAGGACTGCATGACAAAGAAAAAAGAAACAAAGAAACATATTGGAAGTTAAAGATTTCATTTTAAAAAATGAAATCAAATGCTGTTTGCTTTTTTGGCTTTATTACTTAATTTTTAATCCTGGGAAGAAATAGGATGGCTGTCACAAGGAACTTACACAACTTTGTTCTCCTATATCTAACCTGAATTTCCTGGAGGTTTCAGGAGGGACAAAGCTGAATAAAGCTGAAATAAAATTGTTGTTTGCTTTAACCAAGAGATGTAATTGATGAGTTAAATTTTCTTAGACATATATTTGGAGACCGGGGCTGCAACTACATTGGATGGCTGAATTGGAGCAATTCAGCTGTGTGTCGGTTTAAGACACAATCTCTTTTTAAAACTGCATTCGGATTAGGAGACTGTATGAAGCCCCCCCCCCATGGTTTCAGTAGCAGTGTCCATGCTGGCCTTCAGCCAGATGCAGTTCAATACAAGCACACACAGCCTTCCTTTGATACCACTCTCATACTAATCTCCAGCTGTCCATTTATTTTTCTGCTGTCAAATTGTGCTGAAACTGTTTAAAAGAGTTGCAAGGTGGTAGGGAAAAAGGGAAAGATTTTACATAGTTCTTTACATACATATATGCTATGGAAACATTGCAGCTGGATGGAATTCTTGAGAATTTTTTCTTCTCCACAGAGGTGATTGTGTGCTAAATTAATGTGGCAATGCTATGATCTAGCAATTATCATTATTTAATTTTCCAGAGTGACTAGAAAGAAAGATTGCTGGAGAGGGTGTTTGCACTGTCCGAAATCATCATGTCCCAGCTCAGTATGTCAGCAGAATACCAACCAAAACTCAAACGTGTCATCTTCTTGTAAAATTAAAATGAATGGAGACAGGCAAGACATCAGTTGAATTGTTACTGCTAGAAAAAAAGTAGAAGCCCTAGTGGTGGGGGCTGGGGGGGTGAGTCCAAATTGAAAGGAAGAAAGGGCAGACTGATTTGCAAGGGGTTGTACATCATATGGTCATTGAAAAATAATTTTGAACTTTGTGGTAATTCTGGAGCAAATTGCAATACATTTTCCAATGTAATCACACCCTGAGTCTCCAACACTTAACATCAA
Organism: Phrynocephalus guinanensis; assembly: GCA_037367245.1. Classification (NCBI taxonomy): domain Eukaryota; kingdom Metazoa; phylum Chordata; class Lepidosauria; order Squamata; family Agamidae; genus Phrynocephalus; species Phrynocephalus guinanensis. The sequence continues at coordinate 110,309,486 of CM074733.1, read as the reverse complement.
CAACTCAATTTTCTTTCATAAAGGAAAGCTGGTAATAGTAGTAGATGGGTTTGTCACTTATTATAAACACCACATTTGGTAGAAAAACAGGACAGGAATTGCCTGAGATGATACCTGGTTTCCTAGTTAGGGTGTGGGAGACCCATTTCTTGGGAGGAATCTCAACAGCTGGTACCACCAAAGGCACAAGGGGGAAAGCCAGCCCTACTGTTAAAGAAAATGAGGCAGCTCTCTCAGCAGATTCTGGATATGAAAGAGCAGCGAATTATTAAATATTTAATTTCTGTTTGTATTTTCTTTTCTTTTAGTACAACATAACAAAGAAAAATGCAAAAAACCCCACCCAAGAATAATCAGGAAAAGAAAATCTACAACTTGTATAACCAAGCTGAACTAACAACAAAATACTGCACCCTTATTATTATATTTTTGCTGCTAGTGAAGCAGTAAAAGAAAGAGACACTTGAGGTATTTTACACCTTGCAAGCTGACTTTCAGCGCTATGTATTACTTAAATAGATTGGAGACACCATTGGCTACTTTCAGGGCTGGTGCTAGGTTTTCTTGCTCCCTAGGCGAGGGGCAGGGGGGTGGGCAGTGGGCGGCAGGGCAGGGGGTGGCTGGGGGTGGGCAGGGGCGGGGCGGCAGCAGGGGGCAGCGGGGGCAGCGGCAGATGGCAAGGGATGGTGATGGGCGCGGGGGTGGTGGATGGCGGCGGGCGCGGGGAGGGCGGTGATGGGCGCGGGGGGCGGCGGGTGGACGGCGACGGGCATCTGGCGGGCAGTGGGGTGACGGACGGCGGTGGCCAGCGGCGGGGGGGGGGGGGTTGGCAGCAGGCCGGCCAGTGCCCTCTCTCCATTTTGGCACCCTAGGCAACTGCCTAGTTCGCTTTAATGGAAGCACTGGCCCTGGCAACTTTGCTTCTTGTGCCAACATGTCTTGATCCAACTTTGCACAGAACCAACCTTCCTCTCATCCATGTGCCCCTTTTTATGGTCCAACATACTTTTTCCAAAATGGTGGGACCTCTCATGAGTTGTGAGGGGTATGTTCTTTTGGTCTGCATGCAAGTAATGACACCCACACCCACACCCACACACAATGAATAGAGAGATCTTCCTTCTTTGTCAAAAAATCTCCACAGGATGGAGACTCACCTGATGGCAGTGGCAGTGGCAGAAACTAACATACCATTTAAAAGATCCTGTCATGATATAGATCATTGCAATGTTAACTGCTCCAGAAAACCGTGATACATTCAAAATGGTGGCTCATAGGTGCCAAGAATGGTGGACCACAGCAGCAATCATGAGATGACCAGGAGTTTACAGCAGGCCAGTTGAAAATAGCTAACATTCAGACTTTATTAAATAGGACAAACATGTTCCTACAATACTCAGAAGTCATAACTGCAGACCTTGATTTAACTGTCCTGCCCTTTAGTGCTATCCAGTTGTAGGTGCTACAGTGGTTTCACATCTGGGATGATGAATCAGAATTGGGTAGAGGGTTGATGTATGTATGTATGTATGTATGTATGTATGTATGTATGTATGTATGTATGTATGTATGTATGTATGTATGTATGGTTTATTGTGTGTCATATGTATTCATGAATATTATGATCTCAATCATAAATCATACAGTATAGTTTTTTTGGTAATGTGTCACTAATTTGATTTTTTGAACGAGTTCTGTTTACAATGCACTGTAGTCACCAAGTAGTAGTTTTCAAGGAATGGCCAAAATCCTACTGCGGTTTTATTCTAGCCTAATGCAACTTGTCTCAAGTTAAGAAGATTGTTGTAGATACGAAGATTGTTGTATGCTGTGCAGTGAAATCCAGAGTGCAACAGATAATAACTACAGCAATCTCTTGAGGCAAGTCACCTCCAAAACTTATACCATTTGTGCATCTCTTGTAGCTATAACTAATAGGATTTTAGAAGGACATCATATAGCCTGGGGATTGGACATTGTTGTACAAAATAAAACCCCATTTCATTAAAAATAATTTGATCTGGAGATCGGTGTTTTTTCTGGAAAATCCAGTTATACAACTGAGCAAGTGTTCTATTTATTTTGATAAGTACAGGTTTGCAATGTGGGCCCATAATGTGGTTCATCTTCATAAAGTCTTTGATTTTATGGCTTAAAAACATAAATTCCTACCTCTGCAATGTTCTCTCCACACCCCACCATTGTTATAATTCTTAGTGCATTGCTGTACCATCTGCTTATGGAGTCAAAATGTAGTCTCTTTGCATTTCATTGTAGGGAGCCCAAATCATACAAGAAATATCAGATGTACCTTCAATCTTTCTGCTTGGTTCATGACAGAGTTCTTTTTTAAAAGGTTGCTAAGATGCTATATCAATCCAAACTGATGTATTTGTAGTTTCCCTGCTTACGCTATCACAGAATTAGAACAGAGGAAAGTTGCATGGCATCACTAAAAAAGCCTGGCAGTGAATATCAATGGAATCTAAAGAATTCTGAGAAACAATTTCATGGACGTCAGCTCTAACAAAGCAGAAACAGCTGTCTCTCTGACTGCAAAGTGAAACTTTTGGAGATCATTTCCCACCTCTATATGTATATAGTCATGGGCAGCAGGTCATGTGCAGGGCTAAGACTCTGTTTACTTGCTGGTATCTTCTCTTGGGGCTTATACAGCTGGCCAGCCATGTGAAGTGGATTTTGTTGTCCCTTTGAAGACACAGAATACCTTGGGTTATACAAAGAGTTCAGAGAAGTTCCATTTATTGACTGCAACTCCTGGATGGGTCTAGATGAGCCTTCTCTGCAGTGGCGCCACCCTCTGGAACAGCATGCCCCCCCCTCCGGAGGTGAGACAGGCCCTCTTGCTCCTGGCCTTCTGGAAAAGTTTGAAGACTTGGTTCTGCCAGTTTGCCTGGGGTGGAACAAGCAGCCGTCACTCCTAGAGATGGCTCACATCATAAATGCTCCCTCTCTTTTAAAGCTTTGCTGCTTACTCTTGATAATTATTTATATGTACAGTGGACCCTCATATAACAAATGGTTTGTATAACATAAAATCTGTACAACATAAAAAATTCTGGAGATAGGGGAAATTTGCTTAACAGAATTGCCTATAGGGCAAATCTCTACAACATAAAAATGGTCGTGATTAGGGATTATTCCGTTTTCAATGCCTTCCTATGGGAAATTTGTATAAAGGAAAATTTGCTTAGCAGAATTTCATTGGGAACGAATTAATTCCTTTATACAAGGTACCACTGTATATTGTTAGTTTTGCTTCTGCATTGATTTCAAGGTCTTAATGATGACATACAAAGCCATAAACGGTTTAGGACCTTGCTATCTGGCAGAACAGCTCCTGCTGCAAAATACTGCCCATAACACCCTATCATCTCAGGCAAGGCATTTGAGGGTGCCATCGCTGAAGGAAGCACAGGTACCTTGCCCTCCCAGAGCCGTAATGAACACGTGAGACAACCAGATTGGGAAAAACAGGTTTAATGCAACACAACCAACAGCAGAACAGCACAGCATAGCACATTTCCATAAACGTCACCAGAAGGAGGGGGCTAACGTAGTGCGGATATGATGTGGAGATCTTATCGCAGGTTAGGGCGATAGGTTAATGGCGCCCCCTAGGCGGGTTGTCACTAAATTATACCCGCGTGGCCGGGAGGTGCCATCACGTGACCTGTCGTGACCCTGCAGTTGTATGCATAACCCCTCCCCCAACCGATGCAACCTCCTGGTCCGCCACGACCGGGTTTGGAGTTAATAGCTTATCATTATGACTACATCCTCACTTCCTGCTTACACAATCCACACTACCTGCCATGGCCGGTGCAAGCTTGCTATGCACCGTGCCCACCCAAACAAGCTGCTTACCTCAGCTTGCAGCCCTCTCCTGAGCTCACCAATAAAGATATCCAGCCCCTCATCGTTGAGGTGCATGCCATCTTGCCTAAAGAGCGCCTCGTTCTTCAAGCCGATACCCGGGTGCCCGATTACCGCTCCACCATTCTGAGTCATGTAATGTGCTACTTCTTGGCTCACACTCCTCCTGGCCTGATTCAAGCCCCCGCATGCACCGCCCGGTGCCCAGGTCATCCTTGGAATGATCGTTGACCATACAATCTTAGTGGCAGGGAAGGCACTTTTTAGCTGGGAAAGGTCCCTGATGATTTCTAAAATGAGGGACTTGCCCGTTTGTTTACCAGTGTCGTTTCCCCCTGCGTGTATCACCAATATGTCTGGCATTCTTCCTTCTGCCAGCCTGTAGGCTTCAGGGAGAACCTCCCCCACCGCATTTATTTTATTTATTTATTTATTTATTTTTGAATTTGTACCCCGCCCATCTTCCCACGGGAACTCTGGGCGGCTTACAGAGCTGAAACAGGTCAGCAAATACACAACTATCAAAATGTAAGACAGACAACAAGATAATCATAAACATATAATTAAAAACGCAGCATAGAGTTAGGCGCCCTTGTTTTGGTCTAACCTCGCTGCTAGGTCAGTACACTCGTTATAGAGGAATCGATGACGAGAAGAAGGAGAGAGAAAGAGAGAGGGGAAAAAAAAACCTATTAGGCTAGGTCACCAAAGGCCTCGCGAAATAGGATGGTTTTAATCGCTCTACGAAAGGCCAGCAGGGACTCTGCAGAGCGCACTTCGCTGGGGAGGCTGTTCCAAAGAGAGGGGGCAGCGGCCGAGAAGGCCCGGTTCCGTGTAAGGGAACGCCTGGCCTCTCGGGGGGTGGGAACCCGCAGCGAGTGCGCCCGCGACTGCCGAACCGGTCGGGCCGAAGTTGACCGCTGGACGATCCGCTCTGCCAGGTAGTCAGGTCCCAAGCCATGGAGGGTTTTATAAACTAAAACCAGGACCTTGAATCTAATCCGGGCTGCAACGGGTAGCCAATGCAGCCGAGCCAGGACCGGGGTGATGCGGTCATAGCGACGCGCACCCACCACCAGTCTGGCCGCTGCATTTTGCACCCGCTGCAGTCGCCGGAGGAGAGTCAAGGGCAGCCCCATGTAGAGAGCATTGCAGTAGTCCAACCTCGAGATCACCAGCGCCTGCACCACTGTTCTCAAGGAGTCGACGTCTAGGTAGGGACGAATCTGGGCAATCTGGCGGAGATGGTAAAATGCGGTCCGGGCCACGGCCGCCACCTGGGCCTCCAGGGACAGCGCCGGGTCCAGGATCACGCCCAGATTACGAGCCCTCTCTGCCAGCTGGAGGGAAACTCCCTCCAAGCTGGGGAGAGGGCCTCCATAACCAGACGGGGAGCTCCCAAAGAACATCACCTCGGTCTTCTCAGGGTTGAGTTTGAGCCTGTTGGCCCTGGTCCAAGCCATAACCGCCTCCAGGCACTGGTCGAGGGTCCGGACAGCTTCCACTGCAGAGGTGGAAAAGGAGAGATAGAGCTGAGTGTCATCAGCGTACTGATGACAGCAGACTCCATAACTCCGAATGACCCCAGCCAGCGGTCTTACGTAGATGTTGAACAGCATGGGGGAGATAGACGACCCCTGCGGAACTCCACAAGGGAGTGTCCACGGGGTCGCCAGCTCTCCGCCATGCTGCACGTACTGGAGCCGACCCTCCAAGAAGGACCGGAGCCAACTGCGAACAGTGCCTCCGATACCCACCTCGGAGAGCCGGTCCAGTAGGATACCGTGGTCGACGGTATCAAAGGCCGCTGACAAATCCAGGAGGACCAACAGGGTAGAACAACCCCTGTCGGCCGCCCGGATTAGGTCATCTTGCAGCGCGACCAGAGCTGTCTCGGTTCCCCGGCCAGGCCTGAAACCGGATTGGCAAGGATCAAGGCACCGTTGTTCCTCCAGATGGGATTGAATGCGCACCGCGGCCACCCTTTCGATGACCTTGCCCATGAAGGGAACATTGGCGATCGGGCGGTAGTTGGCCAATTGGTCCGACGCCAGGCCCGGTTTTTTCAAAATGGGCTTGACCACCGTCTCCTTCAAACGAGAGGGAAAAAACCCCTCGCGGAAGGAGGCAGTGGCGATGGCAGCCGCCCACTCGGGCATGCTCCCTCCTGCAGATTTAATAAGCCAGGATGGGCAAGGGTCGAAAGGAGTGGTCGCGGGACGGCAGTGGGCAATAGCCCTGGAGGCTTCCAGAGGGGAAACAGGCCCAAACTCAACCAGTTGAGGAGAGCGGGGGGGGTGAGGGAGCTGGGGATGGCGAGGGAGGGCTAGTGCTACTGGATTCAAAGCTGGCACGGATGGCCTCTATTTTAGATCTAAAAAAGACCGCAAAATTCTCGCTACTGAAATCAGTAGGAGGAGGCCTAGCCAGACTAGGATTGGTGAGGTCCCGGACCACCCGGAAGAGCTCTGCCTGGCGGTTCGAGGCCTCACCAATTCTCAGGGAGTAGAAAGATCTTTGAGTCTCCCTGATCGCTCGCGAGTAGCGCCTAGTCTGGATCACAACAGCGGTCTTATTCATCGCCGTCCGGTTCTGTCTCCAGATGCTCTCCAGTCTCCTCCGTTCCCGCTTCATCGCTCTTAACTCCTCCGTGAACCACGGTGAAGTTCGAGCTCTGCCACGGAGGAGACGCTTGGGGGCGATTCGGTCGACGGCGCCGGCAGCTGACTCAAACCATTGGTTGGCCAGGGCCTCAGCCGAATCGTCAGCCAGACCACCAGAGAGCTCCCCGAAGGCTTCACGGAACCGATCCGGATCAAGAAGCCTTCGGGGGCGGGCCCAAACAAGGGGCCATTGGTCCCCGCGGGGAGGGGCCGCCATTGCAAGGGAAAATGACAACAGGTGATGATCTGACCATGACACAGGAGAGGAAACAATGTCCCTCACCTCCAGATTGGAATCCCCCGACTTGGAGGTAAACACCAGGTCCAAGGTATGCCCGGATCTGTGGGTAGGGCCAAAAACAAGCTGGGATAGGTTCATGGATGTCATGGTTTCCATGAATTCCAGAGCTGCACCAGCGAGCTCATCACCAGCATGCACGTTGAAGTCCCCTGCCTTCTGTGCCATTCAATCAGTGCTGATGTGCCCAGGCCCAGGTGGCCTCCCCAAGGTGACTGTGTCCCAGGATCAATCCCCTCAGCCTTCCCCTGTATTGCCTGCTACCTGAAACGAGAGATAGGCATGTTAGTTATAACATTACAACACGGGTAACGGGCGTACGTACGTTCTATAGCGCTGTGACCGCCACGGGCCAATCTTTTTGATGCCCTTAGGACTGTAGCCCAGCGCCGGTGCCATGGCGGCGGCGCCTATGCGGAAGGAGTGTGTAGCAAACTTGATGCCCTTCACCCCCGCCCGCTCCAATGCATTGGCTGTGACTTTCCAAAACTGGTATCTCATCAGCGGCACGCCGTCCTTGTGACAAAATAAATACCCCTTCTCCTCCCCCATCAGCTGCAGAAATTGCTTAGTTAGCTCTACCGGACATATGGCCTTCTGCGCACATGCCCCTAATACCACATCCGCCCCCCTCCCCGCTTGGTCTGTCTTGGATTTTTTATCCGTAGTTTAAGGTTGCTATTTAGGATGGTAGCGTCAGTCACTTGTAGGGCCACCCCAGACTTATCGCCTTTGCCTGACGCTACCAGTTCCCCGACCCTGAGTGCCACGAAGAAGGCCACTGATGTTGCTGCCCAGAATAATGCCAATTCGTAGCCATCTGTGCAAACCTTGGGTAGCTGGTCCATCATACAGGACAGGATCTCCAAGGTGATTGGAGACCGGCTGTCCCGTTGAGGCCCCCTCTCCCTGCTGTATCCCTCTACCATCTTCCTCACCCTAAAGTCCCCGGTGGTGTCTGTGCAACCTAATGTCTTGGCATGACATGCGAAACCAGCTAGTTTACACTGCACAGACCCGGGTGCCAAGCCCTTTCTGTACATGAAAACCACGTAGCGCTGGATGTGCTCCACTGGGCCTGGCCAATTCCACCCCAACCCCTGCTGGGTCCTAAAGCTCTCAAAATCCCTTACTGCTGCCCCATATGCCTGGCGTGTCCTGGGTGCTAGGGCCAATCTGATGGCGCGCTCTGCCTCCCTTCGCCAATCGCCCATACCTCGTCCGGCAGGTCCAAGGGTTGTGGGTGGCATCCTGGTGCCAGGTCCCTGAAACTGTCGATCTGCTGGCGGGAAAGGGCATCAGCTAAGCTGTTATCTAGGCCCGGCACATACTTAGCAGTGATTAATATATTGAAGCGCAAGGTACGTAGGACAAAGGCCCTCACTAATTGCATCACCCTATCGGATTTCGCTGACAGGCTATTAATTACGTGCACAATGGCCATGTTGTCACACCAACAGCGAACCGTGGAGTTTGCCCATTCCTCCGCCCAGAGCCAGAGGGCCCCCACTATTGGGAAGAACTCTACGAATGTTAAGTCCCTGGTAATTCCCTCTTCGTGCCACCTCCGCGGCCATTTCCCATAACACCACCGGCCTTTAAAGTAGATGCCATAGCCGAAGGCCCCGGCTGCATCCGTCTGCACCTGAAACTCAGCCTGCAGGCTTAGCTCCGTTCGTCAAAATGATATACCATTAAAGTCCCGTAGGAACCGCAGCCACACCTCAATATCCTTGTGCATACCCTGGGTTACCCTCACCCCATGAAAGGGTTTTGTCAGCCCTTGCATGGCTGTGCACAGCCGTCTGATAAAAGCTCTGCCCGGAGCCACCACATTACATGCGAAATTCAAATGTCCTACAATCTCCTGCAGCTCCCTGAGTGTGACCTTTTTCCTACCCAGCAGGGCCTCCAAGCGGTGCCTGAGACTAAGCACCTTGTCCTCGGGTAGCTTAGATGACTTCTGCCATGTATCAAGTTCTATGCCCAGGAATGTTAACCTCGTGGTCGGGCCCTCCGTTTTTCCCTCAGCTAGGGGCATTCCCAGTGCAGCCGCCAGACTACGGAATGCGTCCAGCAGCAGCTGGCACCTCCATGATCCCTTCTTTCCACAGAAAATAAAGTCATCGATGTAGTGGGTGGTTGTTTTAATCCCCGTTACCTGCCTCAGCTTCCATTCTACGAATGTGCTGAACCGCTCGAAGGCCGCACAGGACACCGAACAGCCAAAGGGGAGTGCCCGGTCCATGTAATAGGACCCCTCAAACTGGAAACCCAGTAATTCGAAGTCCTCCGGGTGGACTGGGAGCAATCTAAAGGCCGACTTTATATCAGATTTAGCTAACCCACCCCACAAGCCCTGATCATGTGTACTGCTGCATCGAAGGAGGTGTATCTGACCGTGCACAACTCATGTGGGATTGCATCATTAATGGACAGGCCTTCCGGGTATGACAAGTGGTGTATTAACCTGAACTCTCCCGGGTCTTCTTGGGCACTAGCCTGAGTGGTGACACCCTCAAATTTGGCACTGGTGGTTCGCTAGAAGGGCCAATAACCCTACCTTCCCTCAACTCTTTCTGTATTTTATCCCTTGCTATCCCCTCCAACCCCTTAAGTGACTTTAAATTTCTTGCTGTGCTCAGCCGCCTCTCCCCCTCGACTGGGATTCTAAAGCCCACCCTGAAACCCTCCAAAAGTATGGCGGCTGCTTCCCTGTCGGGGTAGTCCTCCAGCCAACGCCTAAGAACCAGTAATTTGATTGGGCTGGGCCCCTTTGGAAACCCCTGTCCCCACCTGGTTGGGTCTACCATAGGCCCCTGGTTCTCTATTGCCCGCTTTTTGGGACCTGCCTCGGTTACAATTGACTGCTGCGTGGGCTCCCCCGCAGTGCGTGCATTCATGCTTAAATTTACACATCTTTCTGGCACAACCCCCTTGGCCATTAAAATCCCAGCAAAGCAAGCGGGGTTGAACCACCTGCCCTGCATTACTCCGGGTTCCGTTAGCTTGCGCCAGTTTACTGATAAGGTGCCCGCTATCGAATCTATCCCCAGCTGTCGGCCTTGCGGGTGTCATAATTTGGAGCCAAAATGATGCCAGGTGTTCATCCCACCTCAGGGTAGGATCCAATGCCACACGCTTGCGGAACTGCTCATCATACTGGAGCCAGGTGTACCCTGGGAAATCCGTATAAGCTTTGTATATTAGATCGTGATATTGTATCAATGATTGTGCGCGCCAGGGCTGCGCCCGTATAATAACGGACATGTATATAGAATAGGCCGGCAGCCAGTTTTTCCAATTCCTATCGGGCTTCCTCTTAAGGCATCTCTCCTTATCTTTTTCATCCTCTTTGTCTACCTCAGTATTCAAAAGACTAAACAGGTCTACAAAGTCCCCTCTGAGTATCTTGTCCCTTGTTGCCGCAGTTAGGTGCCCCCCAGTGGCAATGCCTGGTCCCTGTATGGGATAGCATGTGCCGGTAAGTTACCTGGGTATACGCCCCTGACTGCCGGGTTTATCCAGGTCCCTGGTGCTGGTAACTCCATGCCCTGTATTACCCCCCCCCCCGGCGCGGTTTGCTGAGGGACCGCCCATCCTCCCATGCTCACTGGTTGCTGCCAATGGCTCGCTGAGGGCTGCAGTGGAGTGTTCCCGACACCTTGTCCTGGCCCTCCCTGAACCTGAGGAGCCCCACCTGAGCAACCCACCATTAATTGTTGCACCACTGGACACCCGGTGCTGGCCAAGCGCTGCATGGCTGGGGATGGCCTGCCGGCATCGAGGTTGCTGGCGCGGGAGGCCTCGGGGGCCAAGAAACCTGTTGCCCTCCCCAGGGAATGTTATCCCATGGCCAAGGGCCCATTTTCACCCTGAGCCCCCCCCCCCGCAGCCGCCGTAGGCTTGCCCGCTCCCGCTATCTCCACGCCAATGCCCCCGGTACAGGCTGACTCACCCGCACTGCCGCTTGCCTCTGGTTCCTCGTGGACTCTCAGCTCCAGGTCAGCCCCGGGTGTGGGTTCGGGGGATCTGAGCTCCTCCTCTGTCTCCCTGGTTTGCTGCCGCTCCCCGCTCGCGGGAGTTGCCTGCCCCTCAGTTGGCTCACTAAGGTTCCAATTGTTCTCCAGCGCAGTCAGCCTGGAAGACATCTCATTCAGCACCTCCATGATCCTGGCATGCTTGCGTGCCCTCTCTTCCTGTTGTGGCTTACTGGGTTCCCGTTGGGATGCTGGCCCTTGTTCGCCCCGGGCCCCTTGTTGCTTTTCCAGAGCCTCCAGCCTGGCCATGCAGCTTTCTAGCAGGGCCAGTTGGGGTCCGTCGGGATCGAACTCCCCCGCCTGTGTCTGGGCCCCCTCCGGGTCCAACTCCCTCACCTGTGTCTGGGCCCCTTCCGTACCCCACTCCCTCGCCAGTGGCTGGGCCCTCTTGGCTGGGCGCTTGCCCTTCCCCTTCTGACTCTTTGGTGGCATACTCGCCCCCTGCCCAAACTCCCTCTGCTATAGCTTGCCCTCGTGTGGGTGAACCGCCCTCGTAGCTGCCTCCCCCTCGCTCCTGTGCCCGCTCCGCGTGGACCTTCCACCCGCACGGTCCCCTTTCCGCACCGCCAAGCCAGTTTTCCTCCAAACCTCTGTGGGGTTTTCAGCCCCGCCCGCTGCCTTCCCGCTGTTTTCTCCTCTGCCGCTCCTCTCCTGGTCACCGCCTGGCTTCCCCAGTGGCTGCCGCTCTGAGTGTTGAGCTCCGGGGCAGGCCTCGCCACTCCAGCAGTTGGCCCGTTCCTCGTGGTTGGCTCCGCCGCCCTCTGCCGCTAAGCATTGCCACCGCTCCCACCGACTCTGCCGCCTTCGGTCTCCCGCCGGGCCTCGCCTCCTTCCACCGCGTGCGCCACTCCCCCAGTCTTCTTCCACTCGCCGCCGCTCATCCGCCGCTCGACCTCCTCCTCGCCGTTTCTTCGGCTCTTCCACTGCTCGCTGCCGCCTCCTGGTCGACTCCCGCTGCTCCTCCGACTCCTGGCTCCTCTCTCCTCGCTGCCTCCGACGCCGCTCGCTGGCTCTTCGTCCCCGAAGCTCCTCTCGCCGCTGTGCCGAAGAACGAATGAGGCCAGGAAAATGGCCCCACCCCGCTTTATAGGCGGGGCATTCTCACGCGCCCTCCCGGCCTCGCGAGAGCCTCGTCTCTCGTCTTGCGATGCTCTCTGGCCCGGGTGGGGCAAAGTCGCCCCATCGCACATGCGCACCGCGGAACGGAGCCTTTGATGAGAAATCGGGCTTCTTCTCAGTGGCAGCCCCTCGGCTCTGGAGGCAACTTCCTCCTGAGATGTGTCTAGGATATTCCCTCTCGGTTTTTAAGAAACAGCTAAAGGCGTGGCTATTTAAAAAGGCTTTCCCTGGATATTAATCTATTATACTAATGATTCGCTATTACGTATTTTATTTTGTTTTTTTGTCTGTAGCCCATCTTGCTCCTGTTCAATGTTTTTGATATATAATGTTTAATAAATAAACTCCCAATATGTCACAATCTGCTGGATGTGGGATTCCAGGAACAGAAGTTCAAAAAAATAATACATTTTCTGAGTTCTGTAATTACCACAATATCCAGTCATAGGAAGCTGCAATTGAAAAGGGCATTTGCAGATTGAAAGTCCTCTTTCGTTTAGTTATGATAAAAGAATATTGCGTAAATATGTCAGTAGTCATCATGGGTGGTCTCATTCTGTGCACATTTGTTTATTCTTTTTCTCTTGCTCTTTGTCTATTTGGGCCACAGTTCTTCCCTGGAATACAAAAAAAAAACTCTTGAAAGGGTGTGGTAGCTAGTTCAATGATTCTCCTAAACAATTTCATTGCATATTAGTTATTGAGGGCTTTTCTAGATGGCACATTAGATAGGACTACATCAGGCTACTTAAGGTTGCTTAAGGTTAGGCAGAAATCTGGTATGCCATGTGGTGTGATCCTTGAATCTGCATGGCATATACACCTCAGGCAACCCTATTTGGCCTGCCTGGCATATACACCTCAAGTGACCCTATTGTCATTGTTTCCCTTAAGAAAACAACAAAATCTCCCATCTTATCCCCTCCTCTCTTGTCCTCATAGATTTATGCAGTTGTTTTTTCTAAAAGGTTGCAGAGGGTTTAGTTTTCCAATACAGTGGTACCTTGTATAAAGGAATTATAGTCAACCCTTGTATAACAAACGGTTTGTTTAACAATAAATTTGTACAACATAAACAATGGGGAAATTTGCTTAACAGAATCCTGTTCGGCAGGTGTGAGCGCACTCGCTGCGGGTTGCCACTCCACGAGAGGCCCGGAAGACGGTCACCTGGAACCGGGCCTTCTCTGTGGCAGCCCCTTCCTTATGGAATTCCATCCCCAGCGAAGTGCGCTCTGCAGAGTCCCTGCAGGCCTTTCGGAAAGCCTTAAAAAACCTTTTTATTCTGAGAGGCCTTTGGCAAGTTTTAATTTAATTTAATTTAATTTTTTTTTATTTTCCCGCCATCGCTACTGATTTTATCGACTTATGATTGCCGACTATTGGTGCTTCCCAATTTTAATTATTAGGACCTATGCCTCCTGGGGTGCTGGGATGCACAAGGATTTTATATTCTTTATTTGTTTTTACACTGTTTTATTGATACTGTTTTTCATTTGATTTTGTTGTATTTTACTGTTGTTTCTTTGGCGCTTGGTTCGCTTAGAGTTCTATTTTAGAAGATAAGCAGGATACAAATATAATAAATAAATAAATAAATAAATAAATAAATAAATAAATAAAATCGCCTATAGGGCGAATCTGTACAACATTTTTTTTCAGTGAATTCCTATGGGAAATTTGTATAAAGGAAAATTTGCTTAACATAATTTCATTTGGAGTGAATTAATTCCTTTATACAAGGTACCACTGTAATTCGTTCCAAATGAAATTCTGTTAAGCAAATTTTCCTTTGTACAATTTTCCCATAGGACTGCATTGAAAACGGATTAATCCCTAAACGCGACCATTTTTCTGTTGCACGGATTCGCCCCATAGGCAATTCTATTGAGTTCCCCCTATCTCCAGAATATTTTTCCTTTAAGCGGATTTTCTGTTAAACAAACTGCTTGTTATACTAGGGTCTACTGTATTGTGAAGTGCCTAAGGTGCCTCCTTGAACAAGTTAAGGCAATTGCACATGCTGGAAATGAACCAAAGTACAGTTATCTTACCTGCACCAAAAAAGCAGTAGAGCTTGATAGGAACCCAGAAAAGGGCAAATAGGAACACCCTGAGAACAAGCTGTTACATCATCTGATTGCCATCAAAAGGCATGAAACAGCTCGTCCATGCAGTGGAACAAACAGCTGGACAAATGGCCCAGATTGCATTCTCAGTTAAGCAGATTGGTTAGAACCAGTGAACAGAGTGAATATCAGAACAATGGCCTCTGTGAAGCTTTTGATTTCTATGCTTCCTTTTTCCATTAAAAAAAAAAAACCTCAGGTTACTACAGGATTTTGCTGGGACTGCTGAAAGGGTATCTGAAGGTCATCTACAAGATAAAAGGGCAACTGAATCCATGCTGCAGTGACATTGTTTTTTCTTATTTAATCTGGAATAGCCTGTTAACATGTGCACGGGAGGAAAGCAGGCTTTGAAAATCAATTTGATTTTACAGATCACTGAAGAGAACTATCTCTTCAAGCAGGGTGCTCTTGGTGCTTTGCTAGGGACAAATGCTTCACAGGTGCAACACCGATTTAGCTTTAACATATTTTAAGAAAAAGATACAAACATCCTGGAGGATAATGTAACCGTGCTTAGGCATGCATGCTCAGATATTGCCCGATCGCCTGAAGGACACCGTGATCCGTCCCATTCTTAAAAGACCTTGGCTGGTTGCCGATTATCTTTCTAACTATCATCCGGTAGCCAATGTTCTCTTTATGGGCAAGGTGATTGAGCGGGTTGCTGTGGTTAGGCTCCAGTTGTTCCTGGAGGAGGATCAGGTCCTGGATCCATTCCAGTCTGGTTTTAGGCCGCGGCACGGGACGGAAACAGCCCTGGTCGCGCTGCATGATGACCTATTGAGGGAGGCCAACAAGGGTTGCTTTACCCTGCTGGTCCTCCTCGATCTGTCAGCGGCCTTTGATACCATTGACCATGGTATCCTTCTGGGCAGGCTGTCCGAGGTGGGTATTGGTAGTCCAGCCTTGTGCTGGCTCTGGTCCTTTCTCGGCGGCCGTGCCCAGAGAGTAGAGGTTGGGGGTGTTTTGTCGGCCCCATGGACACTCTCTTGTGGGGTGCCCCAGGGGTCGGCGATATCCCCTATTCTCTTTAACATCTATATGAGGCTGCTGGCTGAGGTCATACGGAGTTTTGGAGTCTGCTGTCATCAGTACGCTGATGACACACAGCTCTATCTCTCCTTTTCCACCTCTGCAACGGAGGCGGTGGAAGCCCTTAACCGCTGTCTGGACGCAGTCGTGGAGTGGACCAGGAACAACAGGCTCAGACTCAACCCCGGGAAGACGGAGGTTATGTTCTTTGGTGGGTCCCCGGAGGGGTACAGTGGCCCTCTCCCCAGTCTGGAGGGATTGACCCTTCAGCCGGCGGATCGAGGAGTCTGGGTGTGGTCCTGGACCTGGCTTTGTCCCTGGAAGCCCAGGTGGCGGTGGTGTCCAGGGCAGCCTTTTATCAGCTTAGGTTCATCGCCCAGATTCGCCCGTACATTGACGTGGACTTCTTCAGGATGGTGGTGATCTCTTCGATTGACTACTGTAACGCCCTCTACATGGGGTTGCCCTTGACCCTTATCCGGCGATTGCAGCAGGTACAGAATGCGGTGGCCAGGCTTGTGGTAGGTACGAACAGATATGCTGCTTGCATCACCCCCATCCTGGCTCTCCTGCATTGGTTGCCCGTTGCTTCCTGGGTAAGGTTCAAGGTCATGGTTTTGGTTTACAAAACCCTCCATGGCTTGGGACCTATCTATCTGGCAGAGCGGATCTCCCAGAGACCAATCTCGTCCCGACCAACCAGAGCTTCGTCTTTTCTCTCTCTTAGAGTGCCGACACCAAGAGAGGCCCGTAGAGTTTCCACCAGGAATTGGGCCTTTTCGGTGGTCGGCCTGGCCTCTTAGAACAAGCTGCCAGTTGAGATCAGGCAGGCAGAGACACTGCCAGCCTTTAGAAGGGCCTTAAAGACCTGGCTCTTCAGGCAATGCTTCGGGGCCCTCTGAGCATACTGTGATACTCCCCCCCCTCTTTTTTCCCCTGCGGACATTAGTTCTCTTGCCGGATTCAAACTTGCCATTGATTCTGTCTTGGTTAAGTGGCGCAGTGCTTATTTTATTTGTCATTTTTGTGTGTGTGTTTTATACGGTATTTATATATTATTGTATTTTTGTTAGGTTTTGATTGTTTATGATCGTTGGGGTTTGTTTGTATTTGGGTAGTCACTCTTGGGTGACGTCTGTACACCACCCAGAGTTCCCTATGGTGGCGGGCGGTTAATAAGTGTAATAAATAAATAAATAAATAAATAAATAAATAAATAAATAAATAAATAGATAGATAGATAGATAGATAGATAGATAGATAGATAGATAGATAGATAGATATAAATCCCACTGGCTGAAATCCTATTGGTGGTCACTTAAGATGGGGTGTCTTGCAGCAGGTTATTTTAAGTTAATGGATAAGGTTCATGCTCAAGACATGCTTCATCAATTAACCACAATTAGCTGTTTCTAGTTATGCAGAATTTATGGAAACATCAAGAGGTTGGAATCTATTGGTACTTTAAAAGGACATGGTTTTTGGTAAGTGGCTGGAGGATTATATCACACAGACACAACCATAAACAAATGTACACAAAAATTCTATGTAATACACATGTAACAGTAATTAACAGGTCTTACAGGTTGGACATCTGTCTTTGCCATTCTTTTTATTTTTTGTTAATTTTATAAACATAAACATAATACACAAACAAAGTATTAGTGCTCCCCTCTCCCCTGGGAACTTATACTGTATCTCATGGCGCAGTGGTTAAATGCCTGCACTGCAGGTAAAACTGTGCTCATGACCTGGGGTTCAATCCCAGGTAGCAGGCTCAAGGTTCACTCAGCCTTCCATCCTTCCGAGGTCGGTAAAATGAGTACCCAGCTTGCGGGGGGGGGGGAATGTGTAGCCTGCACACTGTAATTAAAATTGTAAACCACCCAGAGACTACTTAAAGTGGTATGGGGCGGTATATAAGCAGAACACTTTGCTTTAAAGAAATGTCCATATTCAGACTCCCCCCCTCTTTTATCTATCCCTGAAATCCTTCCAGAATTACATATAACCATTGCCTGGTTTCTCTGCTTGCCTTTATATAATAAAGATATTATAAATTGTTCCCATATTTCAATAAATCTATTGATCTTTGTTTCTCCCTTTTGAATTCAATTTCTAAAGTAAGTTTATCATTAGAAATGTTATATTCTATATTTCATTATCCCACTTTTATAGCTGAGTCTCAATTCTGCTTCCAATTCTTCACTATTAACAGCCCCATATCTAGCCTGCATTACTGTAATTAAAAACTGTAAAACCGCCCAGAGACTACTTGAAGTGGTATGGGGTGGTACATAAGCAGAACACTTTGCTTTTTTCAGTCAGTCAGTTGCTGAAAGCCCCTTTAGCAAAAAGTATTGGACCCCCAAGCATTTATCCTCGGCATCTCTCTCCCGACAGATGCAAGATAAGTCTGCCAATCTCTGGACAGCTACCACCTCCACCTCCAGACAGCAGACATGTGTGAATTGCCAGTGCCTTCCCCAGGGGCACAACAGCTAGGGATTTTTTTTTCTTACCAAGTTGCTGGTAAAAAACAACAAGGTAATGCAGCAGGAGCGGTGCTGTAAACTAGGGTGGAGCAACCGGAGCACTGTTCTGAGGGCATTAATATTCAGAAGGCACTGAAATCTTCAGAAGAATCTACTGGTGAGGGTTAGGAAAATAAATAACACTGCCAACCCTAGTCACTTTTCTCTTCTTGAGAGCACAACCTTCCTATTTATTTATTTAATTTATTAATTTATTTATTGGAGGGGCAAAATATTTGCCTAACCATTTTATGCCTTCATGTCTTACCTTACTGAGTTTGGGGCACGATAAAACCCACTCGTCTCAAGAAATGCAGCAAGCATTAGAAATGCCTATATAGCCCATCTCATACTTTCAGCATCTCTGCAAGAGGACACACAATTTGGAAAGCCTCTTGGGTGGGCAGTGGTAGCTTAACTTTAAATGCATGGTGGTCCACTGCCTCACCAGTGAAGTATTAAGGCCAACCCCCCACACACACACACACACCACCACCACCCACATTGTAGCATAAAGGAGGCCTGAGTCTTGGTGAGGCTCTGTAGAACTCTGTCCAACCTGTCAAACACAGCTGCTAAAGCAACATTAGCATCCGTCTGCTCAAGCTTGGAGGAAGATTGCTGAGATATTTCAACATGCTTGCTTCTCACTATGACATATTATTGAGGCATCTTCAGTCAACCTGACACATCCTGTAATTTCACAGCTGCAGAGTCTTTAAGAAGACTGTGGGAAAGAGAGTACAATGCCTCAAAAGAGATGTTGTAACTCTGATTCACTGCTTTGACAACCATGCAATTACTCAGTGCTCACATATGGAACTCAACTACATTTCACACGGAGCACTTCTTGCTGCTGCTTCAGTGGGATTGACTCTGTCATACAAATATAAGCCAATATAAAACGTGTCACATCCACATCGGTACCAAGTGGACGTCAACAACAGTACAGTCTAGGTCTGTTTCTTACCTGAGGAAGAATCAATGTACACTTGGGTGATAGATTAACAGCTACCAAAATGGTGACTTTAATCTCCCCGAAGAAAAACCTACTGAATATTGCCTTGTTTAAAATATAAACAATGTAAGCTGCTCCTTCATGTTTGATTTTACAGAACATTTAAGTTTTAGCAGCTGTTTTGTCCGCTTTCTCCTCCCACTCCAGCCAGTGACTCAACTGATTTCTTGTTAAACGTAATGGGAAACAGATCTCATACTGGCCTCATAGGTAAACAATGGAAGGTGGAGACACGGGTAATCATGAGATGGGGAAATCTCTTCAGGGACAGCATTACGTTCCCCCAACGCATCTCAAAAAAGGACACTTAAGAATGTTGCCCAGTACACACCTACCTGAAATAACTCAGTAGTATTTTTTCTTAATAGACTACATGGAAGTGCAGTGCAAGGATAAAGCCCTGTGTGCACTTCAAGTACGTGACAGCAGTGTTTTCTTGAACTTTGTATACCAGTTCTAATCATAGAATCATGAGGTTGGGAGAGGCCTACAATATCAGGTCCAATCTGCTACTCAGTACAAGAATACTGTACAAATAAAAGGTTATCTGACAGGTGGATTTCCATGTTTCTTTTGGATGCTTCCACTGTTGGAGCATGCACCGCCTCTTGATGTAATTGGTTCCATTGCTGTACTGCTCTAACAGTTAGGATGTTTTCCCTCATATTCAGCTGAAAGCTGGGTTCTCATAACTAGAACCCATTGTTGCATGTCCTGCGCTCTGGGATGATCAAGACCAGATACATGAAGATTATGTTTTTGGAAAATCCAAACTTTTGTTTCCCAGTTAGGTGCCTGTATCAAGTACCTTGCCCTTTTCCCCACAGTGGAAAACAACCCTGTACATTTGAAATTTAGGTTCAACCTGTTTTAATTCGAGGACTGCCTTGGGGTAAAACCACTTCTCCATGAACTGATCTATTTTTCCTCACAGCCAGGAACGGCATCCATTTCTGCAAACGCTAGTCGAACTAGGCTCTCAACCACTAAAGCAGCACATTTGATGAAGGCTCCAATAAGTTCTCCGTTCTCAAGCAAAGGACGTCCATTTTTTGGCTAGAATAGTAACAGAAAGAACATCAGGTTCCCCAATGCGGATACGAAGAGGAACCTTGCTCTGTCTGTTATTTATTTTAGAGGATGTCAACTGGGTACAAGGGGAAGAGGGGCAGACACATCAACAGGCAAAACAGTTTTCACATCCGTTTACTAAATTAAAAATGGTATAGAGCAAAATGTGGAAAAATTATGTTTCTGGATGAGCCCTTCCACAATCCCACCACATAGCCACTAGCCAGATTGGCTAGGGGGTTCTGAAAACTGAAGTCAAAAATAATTTTCCCAAGGACTTGGTATAATGCCAGAGGTGTCCCTCATAGCTATGATCAACACGAAGGGCATTAATTACTGTATGTTTTAATTCAAATTAAAAGCTGAGGAGTGACTCTTTTCTTTTAAACTGTAGTGGCTACAAGGCATTTCTTATTCCAGGATCCTTGAATGTATGGGGGTATGGGACCTAGAGGTTAAGAAGGGGGACGCACTTGGAGGGACAGAGAGAAAGCAGAGTTTGCTTCTTTAAAAAAATAGATAGATAGATAGATAGATAGATAGATAGATAGATAGATAGATAGATAGATGGGCCTGACTTTTCATTTAGTCAGATAATGGGAGTAACTAACATCACTCTTTTTTGGAAGGAAATCTACATTGTTGCTCTCAAAGTCTGAAGTTTTGTAGATTAGAAAATGTTGCAATAACAGAATGTAGTTTTTGAGAACCTGACTGCACACCCTGCTTCTCTTTCCTCGCCCCCCCTCGTGTGTTTGTAAAAAAGGTGTTTTGTTTTTATTTGTGCCCTGAAAGCTGATGAGGGAAGAGGCTTTCCCATCACTAGTTTCAATCTGAGGACAGCTCAGAAGTCTTGCATGGAAAATAAATGGCCAAAAGAAGACAGCCAAACACAAAACATTCTGTTTATTTCCAAATGCAATTTAAGAGGTCAAACACATTTTCCCACTCCTGCAATTTACTGGAAACAAAATTTAAAGTATATATGTTATTAGATAAATCATTCCATACTTCTGCAATGTTGGTATTGTTTAAAACAAAAAGCACTCAGGATTCCCAGCATTAGCTGGAACAGATAGCAATCCCCATTGACGCACATGAACAATTGCAACACGGTGCAAGAGCGCCACCTACTGATGCCGTTTTTCTTCCTATTGGGAAAAAGCGTCTGGTGCTACTACCTCCAACAGTCATAACTAAATTTAAAAACAAGTCTTTGAATTAACATATCACACAAGCTTATCAATGGTATCCTAAAAACTGATTTCTAGATTTTCTTTTTTCTCTGACTGCGTTTTAAACTTTCCTTTATAACAAAACACCATGGGGAGGCCTCTCCCCCTGGCTATTTTTCTTGTAACTTGTTACAGGTGGCAATAAAGCATCGATATGATGAACAATGATAATGGATACAATTGCTATATTCAAAAACCAGCATTTATAAGTATGTTGCCCAATAAAGATCTAAAATAAAGGACAAAAAACTGTAGAACTGTTTCCAGACAAGGCACTCACTGGTGATTCTTGGCTATCTAGCATACCAGCTGCAGGTATAAAAGGGGGAAAATGTTTATATATAAAAAAGAAATGTCTGACCAGGCTCGTTGGTATATCACGTTTATCATCCATCTGTGAAGAAATGAGGGCTGTGTTAAATATTGTCTGAAATCATTTCTGGTCCTCAACTTGGGCTCGGGTAAGCTGAAACAAGTACTGTATATCCTGAATGGCCCTGTGGGTCCAATCGGCCATAGAAACAGTAAGCCAAGTCTCAAACTAGACGGAATTATTTATAGTGAGAACCAAAACACTTGAGGACATGCAGTAGTGAAACCGCAGAATATGCAGAAGCACTTTGCCTCTTCCACTTCAAGACTTCTTGCATTTGGAAACATTTTGTACAATGCTTCCCTTTTTTGGCTTTCTTGCCTCTTTTTGATTAGAATATCAATTTGGAGTGTTTTGATCAAAGCATTAAACCTATTTCCTTTTCTTATAATGGAGGAAGATACACACTGTCTCGTAGTAAGAACAGAGTACATCTAGCCTGGAAGACTTCAGGAGTGTAAACAAAAAAAGGGAACCAATTCCTGCTTGGAGCAGATATATAGGAGGTGGACAGGATTGACCAGATGCTCGACCATATGACGAACACCAAGAGTCATGGCGCGGTATAAAAAAAAATTGGGCATTTTTATGGTACAGCTGGCTATGCATAATCTTGTCCTAATTTATGAGGCTGGCACATCTGGTGTGTCGCTGTCACTCTATCAGACTGCTTCTTCCCGATGCAAAGTCAATGAAAGGATGATGCCACTTGGTAGCTGCATTATTACTAATCTAACACTCACAGTCCCTGCTCAGCTATGAACACAAGATCTGGAAAGAAACAAGGAGGCCATGTGTAATTTCTTTTCTAATTTACATGCTCCTCTTCGTTTTATCGATGACCGCTCACCAGCTTAAGATTCTTCACAGGCCACAAGGGAACTGGGCTCCCACTAAGGTGTGGGCAAGGCATGTTTTAATAATCCCAGCAACTGCTCAAAAGAAAAGGAATGATTCAATGGCACTGACCCAGAAATTATCCTCATTACACCATACACAGAACTATGCAAGGCAGAAACACTACATTAGTGCACCACTGAGTAGAGAATGTACCTTGGGTGTGCCTGTGTCCATTGCTAGATGGAATAAGATCAAGGGACTCTAAGGGAGTGTGTCCTCTTATTTACAAATTTACGAGCCCGGAGAAGAATTTCATCAATCTGCTTGAAGCTAGGGACGGAATACTTCCCTTCCCTTTCCAGTAGTTTCTTTATATGTTAGGACTAAAGTGCTGCCATATTATTGAAGGATTCAAGTACTGACATGTCTACGACTAGATCCTTATAAAAACCTGAAGGATTCCCCACTGCCCCGCATCTGTTTGCTTCCTGTATCATTTTAAATGCTATACATGCATCGGTTTCTCTCCGTTGGAATCAAACTACGTTATATTCATCCCCCACATGGCGAAATCTAGGAACAGCGACATTCTGTCGGTGTCAAAACCCTAAGCCGCTATAAGCGCCAGGTGATGAAGGGAATGGTGGGGGGGTGTCCCCGTTTCTGCTCTCCTGCCACACACTGCCTGGACATGTGATGGCTATATCCCTTCTGGCGTCTTCTCCCATTGGCAGCATCCTGCGTGGGAAGAATGGCTGCAACATACACCAGGGTCTTTTCTCCAGGAGCGTATTCCAGTCCACACTAGAGGTCGGGAGAAGAACAGTGGCAAAAGAGGCATCGAGAAGGACGATCGCAGCACGTCCACTTAAAGAACCCACAGCGTTCCCACCGTTACATGATCTGCCCCCCCCAAAAGCATCCCCACAAGATGCTGATGAGCTCCAAAAAGTTGGAGACCGCTGCTCGTTTGTCTACAGACCTCAGCCATTTGTTTTCCTTGACAGCGGAAAGTGAAAGTCTCAGATGCCAGGATCCGAAGTATATTTGGCTATCTTAGCAGGTAAGATCAAACCGCTTTACACCTATCCACTGCAGATTCGTGTGATAGCCAGCAAATTGCTTAAAAGTTTTCGACACTTCTCTCTTGTAAGAAAAAAAAGGGCTCTAAAGAGCTTCTAGGTAATCAGCGATTCTGCTGCAGGGTGTGTGTCTTGCCAGTGGGGCTTGTCATAACCATGTATGTTTCTGCGGCTTTCTAGGACTTTCGGTGGAAGTTCCAGAGCTGGGAGATTATTACACATCTCTTCTTGGCCACTGAGAGATTTAGAATAATAAGCTTGAGGTTTCTGTTCGCTTGCAGGGATTTCCGCCACCACGTCTTCGACCATCATCTCACCTGCTCTACTTAAAGTGTCTTGTGAGCCACCAGCACCTACTTCTTTCGCACGGTTACCAAGGTCAACGATTCCATCCTCCGTTACAAAACCTATGCATTCCGCTGTTTTTTCATCTTCACATTCTGGCAGCACTGGCTTATAGGATGATGAAGTGATGACGGAGATATAACTGCTTTCTGGTGTTACGTCAAATGTGCCAGCGACTCGGCTCCTTGCCATGGATGCCTTAAACAAAAAGGGAACAATTAGCTGCTGGTTCCAATTCCTTAGGGGGCGAAAAAGTCCCCAAACCCATTCCTTAGATTTCAAAGGGGAACATATGGAACTACAGTGACTTTCCCCCTCATTTTCCCTTTGGCACCCCCACTAGCGCATAGTGCACTAAAAATAAAAGGGCATGTCCAACTCAGCAAGAAGTCCTGCAGGAATGTAGCAGACATTGCCTTATATGGAAACAAAATGGCAGCCCTCCCAGCAATTTAACTGCTCCCAGAAGTGGGTCAACACCTGAATAAATAAACAAAATCCAAGGGAAACGGAGAACCCATATCAACCACTGGAATGAAAATGCCATATGCTGAGCCTACCTACCTGAGTTTCTTAGAGAGCTTTTATTCTACTTAAAGCAAAAGCAAAGTGTTCTGCTTATATACCGCCCCATACTACTACAAGTAGTCTCTGGGCGGTTTACAATTTTAATTACAGAGTGCAGGCTACACACTTAACATATTTTTCCGTATACAGTAGGACCCCAGTATCCGCTGGGGATTGGTTCAAAGCCTTACCGTGGATAATGAAAACCGTGGATAAGAGAGAACGCCAAAATGTCCCCAAAACTGCTGTTTTGTGATAATAACTTGCTTTACAGCTGCTGTTTTGCAACAGTAAATAGCTTTACAGCTGCCGTTTTATGACAGTACCTTGCTTTACAGCTGCTCTTTGTGGCAGTAGCTTGCTTTGCGGCTGCTGAATTATTTATTTATTTTTTTCCTCTGCCAACTGTGGATAACTGAATCAGTGGATAATGAATCAGTGGTTACGGGGGTCCTACTGTATACCATACTTTTTTCTAAAATCATGATACCAACAATTAAGAAGTGCAGTATACACAGAAGTAAGCCTTTCGGGGCGAGTGGGTGGAGGAGAACCCAAAGTCACCTTGCTTTTTCCTTCCATGGTTTTTTTGTATGATCAGCTCCACCTTTCCTTGAGTTCTCCACCCCCACCTCCCACCCCGCTGTTTTCTTTCACTTCCCCATTCTAAACACTCCCCTTGGCTCTGGTGAGTTTGTTTTTCACAGGATCAGGCTCCTTCGTGCTCTCCTCAAAGCCGAGAGGAGTGTTTACAATGGGGAAATGAAACTAAAAGGTGCGGGTAGTGGAGGTGGAGAACTCAAGGAAAGATGGAGCCCAATCCTGTAAAAAACAAACCCATCAAAGTTGAGAGGAGTGTTTAGAACAGGGAAATTAAAGGTAACAGTGGGGGTGGTAGGGTGGAGGAGCCCTCAAGGAGGATTTATTAATTGATTTATTTGGGGGTCTAAAAAGTATGGAGGGGGCATCTAATAAAAGGTGGTGTTTTATAGACAGAAAATATGGTAGTCAGTGTGCTCTACTGAATATTGCTTTGCTCTTCTTATTACCATTGATTATTATTGTATTGGCTGCGTCTTTGGCAAGTGGTATTGAGTATCTCTTGGGACTATAAAACAGGCCATAATCATCCTAAACCACAATTATGATTTAGTCTGTGAGATATTAAGGCATTCTAGAAAAAGAAAGATCTGTTGGTTCATCTAAAGAACTTACCAGAAACTTGGGAAGTTTAGCTTTCTCCTTAGTTAAACAGACATAGACTATTATGAGAACCACAACCAGAACAACTGAGACAACAACACCAACGATTGTAAGCACAGTTGAATCTACAAAATAAAGAGACAATGTTATTACATTAAAATGTTCTAGCTCTAATACTATTGTTTGGCAAATCTACATTTTCTAACTATTTAAAAGTAGAAAAGGTATTCCCCCCCCCCCCCCCCCCGGTAAGTTAAACTGTTCTCCCTTGGCCATAGACAAATAATATGAAAAGTGTTGTGGAGAATAGCCTGGAAACAGTGCTTGATGCCCATATTCTCTATGAAAGCCCAAGGGGGTAACATTAAAACAGATGGTACACAATGAGAAATACAAGAAGTTACTCTTTAGCTACCACCAATTTCCCACTGTGCTGCCGCACTTCCTTTGGTGTACATTAAATAACATAATTCTGTCTGCTTATAGCAGAACAGTGGAAAAAAGAACCGGTTTTCAATGACAACCTATCCTCTGGCTTAAAGCAATGACTCTGCAGTACAATATGTAAAAGCTGGAGTAGATTCTATTATTCACTCACAATCTTTCCAAACAAGATCAGTAAAAGTCTCTACCAATGGGGTTTCAAAAACCTACTGGGGGATAACTATTTGTAAACACATGTCATCATAAACTGGGGGTTTGACATGCAAAAGTCTTATTTCAGCAATCCTCAGACTGGTGAAGACTGGTTGGCCTACCCCCTTCCACCGTGTGCATGACAAACTGCAACACCTTATTTGCACCATGGCAGATGCCACCTTGGTCATCATGCTGCAGATGACCATACCCTTAAGTAAGAAAAACCTCAACATTAGTAAGACTCAAAATTTGCTTCTGTAGCTTGCTTCTCACAATGAGGAGGTCTGCTGATAGGATCAGCCTGAGCCACAGGGCTGAGATACTGCAGCCTGGCTGTAGTGAAATCCAGTAGTCAAGGGTACACCCACTGAACCAACAGAACTTACGGGAGAGTTGATTCACCAAATCTCCACCGATTCAATGGGCTTACTCTAGTTATGATTTACTACTGGATATTCAGCCATCCTCTTCTGTCCAAATTATGCATTTACTTTGTTACCTGTTGAATGTTTCGGTGGAAAACTGACACAGCTTTTGTTTGATTCTTCCCCTATCACGTCATACGCAACTGAAATGCCTTGAGCTGAAACACAGTATGAAGCATCCCACGAAGGAACAGGGAGATGTTTAGTACAAACTCTGCGTGGGCACTCCTCTAATTTAAATGGTGTGCGCTGTAAGAAAGAAGAGCTTTTTATTTAGAATGTTAAAGAATCCCCCCCTGTGATTACTTGTACAGTAGTACCTCGAATGACCAGTGCTTCAACAACTGAATTATTCCACTTGGGAGCGCTGCTCTCTGCTCTGGATGACAGCTGACTTTGACAGGTTGGACCTGTCAAAGTCAGCTGAGACCTGTCAAAGGCAGCTGTTGTGCGGAGTGGAGAGCAGCATTCCATGCCCATTGCCTCCTCCCCCTCCTTCTTGGTTGCTTCCATCTCTGCAAAAGATATCGAAGCAACCGAGGAGGAGGAGGAGGAGGAGGAGGAGGCAATCTCTGCCTCCGTCGCCTCCCCCCCTTCCTTGCTTCCCTTGCAAGGCACCCAGGCTGCCTGAAGTTGCATCGTTCCCAGGGACCGATGCAACTCTGGGCAGCCTGGGCGCCTTGCAAGGAAAGCGCTTACCTCCGGCTGGGGCCAGAGCGCTCACGGCAGGATATTTTTAAATGCGTTTTCTTCCCTGCCTGGGAAGCTTGCAAGGCAAGAGGCAGCAGCGATTGCCAGCACCGTTTGCCTTTCAACCCTCCCGGGCTGGGCAAAAATCCATGGGTCTGTGCTCTGCTTGGGGAAAGCAGGGACCCATGGATCTTCTCCCAGCCCATGCAGCTTGGAAGGCAAGCGGTGGCAGCAGATCACCACCGCTGCTTCCCTTCCAAGCATCACGGGATGGGCAAAGGTCAGGGAATCCCTGCTGTGCCCACCAAATTCCCTGCAAGCAGCCCAGGCTGGGCGAGGATCAGTGGTACCTCGTAAGATGAATCTAAAAGGGAAGGAAATATTTGTCTTATGAGTTCTTCCTATCCCCTGAAATTACATTTGTCTTACAAGTTTTTTTGTCTTAAGAGGCATTCGTCTTACGAGGTATTACTGTATCTCCTTTGTACTGTATCCTGCTATTCTTTGGTTGCTAAAACTATCCTCTTCGCTCCTGCTACTGCCCACGAACGTCTTTTACTTTCTTTTACTAATTGCCCCAGGAGCCCTGGCCTTTTGTATACTGCAGTCCCACGATACACCAGGGCTGCAAACTCCAGACAGCCCGCCTCCGTATCTGCATAAGGTGGATTTTCTTTTGTCATGGGTTGGGTCCCTAACCCCCGCGATAGTCGGGGGATTACTGTACTCACACATCATCCACTAGGTGTGCAAACACTTAGAAACTTCAGCCACCTTTAGCTTCAAATCTCCTGTCTTCTCAAATGCCTGATGCCATCATTGCTGTCTTCTCCTCCTCTTCGCTGGCCTTCCTCTTACGGCACATTCACTTCAAACTTCTGTTCCTTGTAGCTTGGTGTTTCTACCATGCTGTGCCTCATTCGGAGCACAGGGCCTTTCACGGTCCCTTTAAGCTCCCTTATGATGCTTTGTTCTAACTCCCACCTCTATTCTTTTGCGCTCACTATTCTCAACCTGTGCAAAGCCCAAAGCTCAAAGACTCCCACTAACCTCCTGACTCCCCAACCCCCGGCCGCTGAAACAACACTTAAACACCATTCACGTTTTCTTAAAGAATGTGGTGTTACATATGATAGAGCAAACGAACTGCCCACATACCCCTCTGCTTTCAACATGGGAAGTGGCAATCTGAAGAGTAGGAGACTGGCCCATACCTGTGTCCTTTCCAGACCTGTGAATGCCTAAAGTTAATCAGGATTCAGGCTCAGGAGCGGAGGCTGCTTATATACAGGACACTCCCTATGTAATGGCAGTGACAGTGGATCTAGCGCGATGAGTGGGAGCTACATATTTTAAGAATATGTGACAAGAGCAGTGATGGTGAACCTTTTAGATACTGAGTGCCCAAACTGTGATTCAAAACCCACTAATATTTTGCAAAGTGCCAATACAGCAATTTAACATGAATACAGGTAGCTGTGAAGGGGCCATGTCGGGTCCCCACAGAAAGGGCTCCGAGTGCCACCTTTGACACCTGTGCCATAGGTTCGCCAACACTCCCCTAGAACAGTGATGGCAAACCTTTTAGAAACCGAGGGCCCAAACTGCAATTCAAAACCCACTAATATTTTGCAAAGTGCCAATATAGGAATTTAACCTGAATACAGGTGGCGGTTAAGGGGTGATGTCAGGTGCCCACAGAAAGGGCTCCAAGTGCCACCTTTGGCACCCATGCCATAGGTTCAGCAACACTGGACTAGAGGCTCTTGCGGAACACCTTTTTTCAGGCTTGTCTTGCCAAGTTACGACAGTTAACCTTTAATTAATCTTAAATGTACCTTTTCCCTGCTCCCATTTTTCCAAAGGAACACGGTATAGGTGAAATCTGTGAGGTTTGCTGTTATGCTAAGTGGACGCTTCCTGTGATAAGGAGTGCGAGGATGTTCAATACTAACAAGAATCTCGCCATTGATAACGGAAAGGTTAAGCTTCGGCGGTCCTATTTTACCTGAAAGAGTTGAACAATTCTTATTAGTAACATTTACAGTGTAATACTGTAATCTAATATGAAAACTAGCTCTAGCAGGTCTTCACACCCAAGAACATTAAAAAGTGATCAATATGATTGAAACTGTTATGAATAAGGTATGGGAGCCATAGGGTGGAAGAAGGACACCTTTAACCATTGAAAATCTCAAATGATGTGAATGTCATCTGGTGGTGACAATTTTCAGTAATTAAAGGCTTTGTCCTCCATTCTGGAAGGGAGTTGAGTGAATTCAGAAAAGCCAGATAAGACCCAGACCATAAGTGAGCAATCACACTGATATTAATATCTATCCTTTAAGACACCTTGCAGGTAGAAAACATACACAACATATTCTAAAGCAGCTCACCCGTTTTTTCACTGAAACACCAGGGTTTGTTCTGTTTATTTCCAGAGAAAGTTCTATGAAAAGGTCCCTTCAAAACTGCTCCCAATGTGAAGGATAAAATTACTTTAATATCGGAGTGGACAAAATACAACCTTCTGGATAACACATGCCTACAATGCCAAGGATTCCTTAGCAGCAGTTATAGTGATGTTATACTGATGGGAAGTGCAGTCCAAGTACATTTGAATTGTCCAACTTTATTGTCGCACCTCAAGATTCTGTTGCCTCATTCATTGGGATGTGCTGATCAGCCCAATGATGCAAGTATGGCCTTATATAGCCTGGAAATACATAGGCTGAAAATACTTGCTCTACAGAGAAGCTTAATCAGTTTTCTGGAATACAGAATTCGCTCTCGCTCTCTCTTGTTTCATCTTCCTCACAGGGTTATTACGTATTTGTGAAGTTGATGGTACATAGTAGTGATTAGTGCTGAAGTAATTAAAATGATAGTCAGCACAGAGAACTTCTGAAAATATTCATAGTAGAAGCTGTGAAGCCATCTTTACCAACTATAATATGAATATTAGCTGGCTCAGTAGGAGAGGCATCTGACTGTGGAGCCAGAGGTCAGGAGTTCAATTCCCCACTGTGCCTCTTATGAGTAGACCCAGCCTGTGTGGCCTTGGACAAGCTGCACAGTCAGGATAACCCCAGAAGAAAGGAATGGTAGACCACATATAAGTACCCTTACCTAGAATCCCTGAAAAGTGTTATCATGCTAGAACTGCCTTCATAGAGCGCACACATGCATGTGCACACTGGAAATTAGCAAAATCATTGTTATTAACCTACTAGTGATCATGCAAAAATAACACACACACCTACTTTTATTAACCAACTCCTACTATCTGGAAGTTGAGTTGAGACTGATGAAGCTGTTTGGATGAGCAGCGAAACATTTCTATCTCTCAAAAAAGAAGTCCAGTAGCCATGACTCAACTTCCAGATAAACTCACCTGGATGACTGAGAATCTTCACAGACAAACTCCTACTTTATTATTTATTTATTTTCAGACTTGTATACCGCAACCTATTTCCCAAGAAGGAACTCAGGGCGGTTTACACAAAATTAAAAACAATAGCATCTACATTAAACCATACATTATAAATTCTACAAATATTGTATGGCAAAGGTAACAGTATCTTACACCAAAAAACATCACAACACCTAACATCACATTTCACATCCAACTTACCATCTCTGGTTATAGTAAACTTCTCAGATGCTGTATAGTTAGATTGATGTAGGCCATCCAGAGCTTTAACTCTCACCCAGAAAAAACTACATTGTTCTATCTTGTGGGTGAGGTCACAGTAATGCTGTGATACGTTCACACAGTTGCTAACTTCGATCCAGCTGCCAATACTATGGGGGGGGGGGAAATAATTAAAATCTCAGTTTCACAACACTGCAAACCATGATAAAATTCCATACGGCATTAGAAGACAACCAGACACAATCAAACAATGAAGGAGCAAAAACTCAATAAAAGTATTACATGGATAAGGTAAAATATACAATTCAAAATATGATACTCTTACCCATAGCAGCACTTTTCTACAACAAAAAGAGGTTTTGAGGACTTGCTTTGGTAATTCCAGCGTACAGAGGTATTGAAATTATACGATTCTATAGTGACATCAATTGGTTTAGGCACTAAAAAACAAAAACAAATGAATAACGCATTAATGCAACAGAATTGAAAGAAGCTAGAAAACATCCAACAAGACATCTGTTTACATCTATATGCATCCCTGAAACATATAAACTGAGCATACATGCACTGGGGTGAGGCAACGTACTGTATAAGAACATAAGAACGTAAGAACAGCCTCGCTGGAACAGGCCACCGCCCATCCAGTCCAGCATTCTGTCTCAGATAATGGCTCACCACTTGCTTCTGGGTTTTCCCCAAGCAGATGCCTTCACCTGCTTATGATTCCCCGCAAATGGCATTGAGAGATATCCTGCCAATAGTGGGGCGCTGCTTCTCTCCTCCCCCCCCCCATGTAGGTAGGGGGGAGTGCACGGCCTTTTTAAAATCCTTTCCAGCCACAGAGGCAAGTCTGCCTCCGTGAATGGAAGGGATATCAAAACTCTTGCGCGGTTTCTCCAGGGGAAGCCGTGCGCCAGTGTTTAAATCCCTTCCATTCATGGAAGCAAGTCTTGTGAACGGAAGGGATTTAAACACTGGCGCATGGCTCCCCCCCCCCCAGGGGCTCTGGAGAAACTGTGTGTGAGTTTTGATATCCCTTCCATTTGGATTTAAACACTGGCACATGGCTTCCCCAACAGCCCCCCCCCCGCAGGGGCTCTGGAGAAACCACGTGCCAGTTTTGATATCTCTTCCATTGCCTCCGTGAATGGAAGGGATTTTTAAAAAGGGTGTGTGGCTTCTCCCGAGCCCGTGTGGGCTCGGGAGAAGCACCACACCACATTTAAACCAGCCAACACTTCTCTTCCCCTCCCACTGGGAGCTGGGAGAGAAGCGGGGGTGGTTTAAAGGGTCTTTAGCCACTGAGGTAACCGCTTGCCTCAGTGCCTAAAGATCTTTTAAACCACCACCACCCCGCTTCTCTCCCCAACGCACCCGGTCGTGGTGGGGGAAGCTGCGGGTTGTTTAAAGCAGTTTCCCATAGGAATGCATTGAAATCCGTTCCTCCGGAACAGATTAATTAACTTTCAATGCATTCCTATGGGAAATCACTCCCCGACTTACGAGCGTTGCCTTGGAACAGATTAATCTCGTAAGTCGGGGTACCACAGTATTGAAAAATGTGCACTCTTTATGTTTCAAAACTGAAGGGAGGTCAGTTGTACGTAAAAAATGTCTACTGACTGAAATCCTACTGGTGTTCAAGTGTAACCTACAGCAGCTTATAGTAGCTAACTGCCAAGATGGCTACAAGGGCATTTTTTAATCATGTGTCTTGGGATGCCCTTACCCAACTAAGATGTGTTTGGGCACTTTGCCAATTAGCTACAATTAGGCAAAGCAAGCCAAGCAGACCCAAGCCATTTGTGCCTTTTTCTTCACTGGCTCATGGGGACCCCTGCGAAATGGTCGTTCAAGCCTCCCAAAGGGGTCCCAAGTCCCAGGTTGGGAGCCACTGCCCTCGTACAACCTGCCATAGAGTTCCACAGGGAGCAGCTGGTTAAAATATTTTTACCCCCATCTTTGTTTTAAGGAAAACAAAGCACAATTTGACTAGGAAAAAGATTAGTCAGAGGAAAGGGGAAAGTAATATACTTATCAGTAGCCGCATAAAGAAATAAATCTATGTCCTGTAACATGACCATATTGTATAACTCAGTATGCCTCTATTGCAGGGGCTGGACTCAGTGAGCCACTAGACCCCTTCCAATTGCGCAGTTCTAACATGATGATGATTACACACAACTTTCAAGTGTTGTGAAAAAAATGAAATGAAAGAAAGAAAGGGGGAGGGAAGGAAGAAACTGCTTACTATACCGATTCTATCATTTACATACCAAAAAGTTCACATTTTGTAAACCATTTCTTAGAAGGTGTACCGGAGGTCTTGCAGACTTCAGCTATGCAACTGTTTAATGAGATATTTCAAAGAGGTTTGTAAGGGCTGCAGAGATCCAGTTCGGCACGCTCCTCACCAGCTCTTTTAGATAGGCTCACCTCTATTCAACACTGAACAGCTAAGGAGCAGGCAGGTCTACCGTTTTTTGGACAAATGTGTAAGTACAAATCAGATTGGGGTATTTCTGCATTTTTGGAGAGAGAACATAGGGTCGAGCAGAGAGCTAGGGTCTGACCACAGGCTGTACATGACATATGTTGGCCTCAAGCCATATAGAGATTGAATTCTGTCAGGAAAGGGGAAAGTCTGGGTGACAGTGTTGTTGGTTTCGGACAGGCGGCATATGGTCTCTAAAAGATACACCAGACACGAATCTGGATTTGTATTATTCACTAGTTACAGTTTCTGAGCGCTTTTCAAAAGCAGCCCTAACCTTACACAGAGAACAGGGCCACATTTTAACTGGGAAGTAATAGAGGCATGAACCCCAGGGGTTAAAAACCCACCTTGTCTAGAAAGAGGCACAGGTGGGCCGGTGAGCCAAAGCTGACCCCTGTCGACAAGGGGCTTTCCAAAAGGAATGCTGGGTCCAAGAGTACCCCTCAATGACAAGCCCATTCCCTCTGAGGAGTGCAACCAGCTTGGGGTTTCTGCTGGCCACCTGCCTTGCCTTGGTTAAGCCACAATTTATTTCACTACCATCCCATCCCTCACTGTCGCTAGACTGGGGTTCAGGATTTCTAATGCCTTTCCGACACCTGTCGAAAAAAGGAGAGAAAGAAAGCGGGGATCATCAGCCTAGTGGTGACACCCAACAGCAAAATTCCAGATGAAGTGAAAGTCCCCTAGCAGTTTCATGGCATTGGTAAAAAGTGCAGTCGTCGACAGCACGGAGCCCAGAGCTAAGCTACAGATCAAGCCAATGTTCTTCTTTTTCCTGTTTAATGATTTGAATAAACAGGACAGGCAAAAAAAAATGCAAAAGGAGACAGAGCTTGGAAAAGATGCTCCGGTCGATCCCAGTTCCCAAACGCCTTCAGCCTGCATGGCCAGTTAGAATGGAAAAATTAGTAATAAATGCTATTCCCAGTCTCTGGGAGAGGATAACAAGTGTATGTTACCCCCTCCCACACTCTGGTCTATAGGGAAAAGTTTAAAATACAGTGGTACCTTGTATAAAGGAAATAATTCATTCCAAATGAAATTCTGTTAAGCAAATTTTCCTTTATACAAATTTCCCATAGGAATGCATTGAAAACCGAGTAACCCCATTTTTATGTTGTACGGATTATGTTAAGCAAATTCCCCCTATCTCCAGAATTTTTACGTTGTACAGATTTTATGTTATACAAACTGTTTGTTATACAAGGGTCCACTGTATATTTACACAAACTTTTAGGGAATAAGCAAACTTGTTTGTATTGTTTTTTATTGTGTATTAGAATATATTTATAATTGAAGATTTTAAATACAGTATGTGTAATATGCACTTTTAGTTATTTTCAACCAGTGACGTTAACTACATGATTTATTTAGATTCTTAGGTAAGTTTCAAATCATAAAACATGAAATAGAACATTTAAACAGTGCACTAGTGAGTGTTTCAGTAAACTGGAATGAGCCTTTTTCTATCAGATAATAACAAATGGCTCTACAAATGAGAAACACACATAAGCAAAGGTTATGGCTGTAGCAATGATGCATGATGCAGCACAAGGAGTTAAGGATTACAAGGAAAATAAAACAAATTAATATCAGCTTTCATGGAAAAGCTATCAACATTTCAGTCTGTGTTCTAACAACACATGCTGAAAAAGAAGAGACTGAAAACTTTTGGGTAGGTATCAAACAGGAAATTGATCACTACAAAATAGGACTACTGATAAGCATGGGTTATTAGAATACAAAACTAGGAAACAATGTGAACCAAACATTTTTGAAGATTTAGCAGAGGAGTTAAACAGGAAAGCAGCTCATAGGTGTTTCTGTTGGGTACATATGCACCACTTTTATGCACCACATGTTGTGGTGTAAATTTACACCTTACAAGTCGGATGATGAAATCATTCACAATGAAGGCGACCTTTACTACTGGAAAATCAGCACCAAATGGTTGGTAGTAACCCTTAAGCAACAATGGGGCTCTTGCTGGTAATTTTCCTTTATTAAAGCCCCCCCACCCCCCAAAAATCCAGGCTTCCCAATGAGAAAACGGGTGCTTAGGGAGTCTCAGAACATGAAGCAGGGGGATTTAATGGAATAAATTTAAAGAAATCTATAGCTGGATGGTGTCATCTTTAGGCTTGCATAGTGTAAATTTATGAAAATAGGATTCCAGCAATAAGATATGTGAAGATCACAATCTGCTTTTTGCAAATCCATATTTTATGCAACCATACAAGATTATTATAGCGGATGACATCCTTGATGACCAACAGAAGAATATGAACAGACATGGAAAAGAAAACAATGGCACACAAACTTGAAACATTCAGCAACTGGGATGAAATTCATTGTGCCAGATGCAGCTTGGGACGGAAATATAGTACTGACTGTTTTAGTGAGTGCAATGGTCTTGGAACAAGGTCTCAGAGGTGGGAGCAGAATACACACACACACACACACACACACACACACACACACACACACACACACACACACACACACACACACACACACACACACACACACACACACACACTTTTTTTTATTTTTTCATTTTTATTACTGTTTATCACTTGCCATCACTTTTGGTCGTCTCTGCAATTTTGCACATTTTCTACCTCCTGTACAGCACTTTTGAGATGGATGTCTACTCTTCCATTGAGGGGATTTCCAAAATGGGGGTTATTATGGGCTTTGGGAGAAATTGCAACGCAACGGCAGCCATCAAGTACAGAAGAACGAGGGACAGATGTTTGAAGGCTGTCCCAGGTTCTGGCCAAGTTGTCAACTCGCTAGTACAAGGTAATCAACTCAGCCAGCCTTCCACTCTGACCCTACTGTTGCTAAATGCTAGGTCTGTTTTAAATAAAGCTCAGTTAATCCAGGATTTAATCTTGGATGAAAAGGCAGATCTAGCCTGTATAAGTGAAACCTGGGTGGGCACAAAGGGAGGTTTGGCCCTCTCTCTAATCTGCCCACCCGGCTATGCCATCCAACATCAGGGCAGATTGGAAGGGCCGGGGGCGGGGGGAGGATTAGCCATTATTTACAGAGACAGCCTCGAGGTTGTTAGACTCTCCGCCCTGGCGGTTCCAGGTCTGGACGCCCTCCACATGATGATTGGATCCAGGGATAGTTTGGGGATCGTTCTGGCTTATCACACTCCCTGTGACCCAGCATGTTCCCTTCCGGAGCTGGTGACCTTTGTCTCGGCGGCTACACAGAAGTCTCCCAGGCTGTGTTCAATGTACATGCTGAGGCAGGGGTTACAGGCCCAGCTCTAGAGTTCTTGGAAGCCCTGATTTCCTTGGACTTGTCCCAGCTAGTCAACAGTTCCACTCACATGGACGGTGGTGACCAATCTTCTGACGGTCTTCTTGTCATGGTCAAACCACCGCCTAATAAAATTCAGCCTCATAATGGCACTCCCCCCTCATGGAGAGCAAGGACCCATTAAGATGGTCCGCCCCTGCAGGCTACGAGATCCTGTTGTTTTCCAGGAAACCTGGGGTGGGGGTGGGGATACCGGCTGATTTGGTTGGTGGTCCAGTCAATGCTCTGGTGGATAGCTGGCAAGTTACTGCTGCCAGGGTGGTTGACACGATCACTCTTAAATGCCCCCTCCCCCACCGGGTTTGCCATGCTCCATGGTATAGGCAACATCTCCGGGAAATGAAACAGGTAAGGAGGAGTCTAGAGAGCATTTGGAGGCAGGACCTGATAGAGAATAAATTAAAAGCAGCAAAGGTCACATCTAGAATTTACCAAGCCAAAGTTAAGGCCACCAGAAGATCACATTATGTTGTCTGGATCAGCGAAGCTAGTAACCATCAGGCCGAACTTTTCCGTATTGTATGCAATCTATCTGGTGATAGTCGCAGTGATAGTCCTCCAATTAGCATATCCTGTGACCAATTTGCAGCCTTATTAAAATCCAAAGTGGAGGCCACTAGCCAATGGTACCATTCAAGAACTGCTCTGCATCATCTTGCCTGATGTTAATACATTTTCAAACAGTGACGTCTTCTGAGGTGGACAGGGTGCTTGACCACTGTCATGCCACTACCTCCTCCCTTGACCCTTGCCTGGCCTGGCTAATATAAAGCAGCCAGGCTGGTGACCATGGACTGAGACACAGCAATAATTAATGGGCCTCTCCTTGAGGGCCAGGAACTCCTTGCCCTCAAAGAGACACTCATTAGGCCTATCTGTAAGAAGGTGAATGTGGCAGCTGACAATATTAATAACTATCAACCAATCACCATGTTCCCTTCATGAGTAAGGTCTTGGAGAGGGTGGTGGCAGATCAGCTTCAGACTATCCTGGATGAAACTGATGCCCTTGATCCATTCCAGTCTGGATTCAGGCTGTGGCACGGCATGGAAACAGCATTGGTGACCCTGCAGGATAACTTTTTGAGGGAGGCCGATGGGGGCAAGATGTCCTTGTTGGTCCTCCTCAATCTCTCAGTGGCCTTTGATACGGCCAACCACAGTATCCTCCTGGGGAGGCTCTCCGAGTTAGGTGTTGGGGGCTACACCTTGGCATGGCTCATATCCTTCTTGGAGGACCGTCCCCAGGGAGTAGAGATTGGTGAGATGCAGTCCACCCCATGGACCCTCAAATGTGATGTTCCACAGGGCTCAATCATCTCGCCAATGTTATTTAATATCTATATGAGGCCGTTGGGAGGGGTCATCAGGAATTTTGGAGCTTCGTGTCATCAGTATGCTGATGACACCTAGCTCTATCTCTCCTTTCCATCTTCTGCAGTGGATGGTGTTCTGTCCCTTCAGCGCTGCCTGAACGCTTCTGGGATGGATGAGGACAAACAGACTGAGCTTGAACCCAGACAAGACAGAAGTCTTGCGGGTGGGAGCTCCTACTGTCAGTGGGTTGGGAAACTCCCTCTCATTTGGGGATGTGACTCTCCCCGCTCAGAATGAGGTGCGCAGCTTGGGTGTTCTCTTGGACCCGGTGCTATCTATCGAATCTCAGGTAGCATCGGTGGTCTGTCCCGCCCATTACTATCTGTGGCGGATTGCTCAGTCGTGCCCCTATCTGGACACAGGAGCTCTCACCATGCTAGTCCATGCATTGGTAGTCTCAAGAATGGACGATTGCAACGCTCTCTACATGGGGCTGCCCTTGAAGCTGATGCGGAGATTCCAGCTGATCCAGAATACTGCGACCTGACTGCTGACTGGGACTAGAAAATACAACCATATATCCCCAGCACTGAACACTCTGCACAGGCTCCCAGTTTGGTTCTGCATTGACTTCAAGGTTTTAACTATGACATACAAAGCCCTAAATGGTTTAGGACCTCGCTGCTTGTCAGAGCGCCTTCTCCCAGTGAAAGCAGACCATAATATCCGATCTTCCCAGGCTAGGCGTTTGAAACAATTAACACTGTGAGAGGCCCAAAAGGAAAAAACCAGAAATAGGGCCTTTTCTGCCATTGCCCCTTGCACGAGGAGAGGTCTTTCTGTAAATGGAAATCCTCCCTAAATGAGGAAAATAAAAAGGAACACAAACTCTGGCAAAAGAAATGTAAGATGATAAGGGAAGCAAAGAAAGATTTTGAGGAACGCATGGCTAGCAATATAAAGGGTAACAATAAAAGCTTCTTTAAATATGTTAGAAGTAGAAAACCTGCCAGAGAACCAGTTGGCCCTCTGGATGGTGAGGGAGGAAAAGGGGAGGTTAAGGAGGACTTGGACATTGCAGAGAAATTGAATGAGTTCTTTGCGTCTGTCTTCACGACAGAGGACCTTGAGCGGATTCCGCTGCCTGAGCCGCCCCTCTTGACTAAAGAATTAAATCAAATACAGGTTAAAAGAGAGGAGGTTTTAGGACTAATTGATAAATTGAGGATTAACAAGTCACCGGGCCCAGATGGCATCCACCCAAGGGTTATTAGGGAACTGAGAAACGAAATTGCAGATCTCTTAACGGTTATATGCAACTTGTCTCTTAAAATGGCCACAGTGCCGGAGGACTGGAGGATAGCAGATGTCACACCAATTTTTAAAAAAGGAAGGAGGGGGGACCCGGGAAACTACAGGCCAGTTAGCCTTACATCTGTCCCAGGGAAGATGGTGGAAAGCCTCATCCATGCCCTGTTGAGTAACTTTTGCTTTGAACAGGAAGCTACTGTTAGTACAGAATATGGAGAATCAGACTGAATTCTAGCTGACAAAGGGATCATACAAGAATATATTTTATTTTCCTACCTAATAAATATATATGCAGAATGTATTATATGGAAAGCTGGATAAAATTCAGATGGAAATTGAGAAGCCCAGCAGCCAACTTCGACCCGAACGGTTTGGCAGTCACGGGCGCACTCGCTTCGGGTCCCCACCCCCCCCGAGAGGCCAGGCGATCTCTAACCCGGAACCGGGCCTTCTCGGCTGCTGCTCCACGCCTATGGAACAGCCTCCCCAGCGATGTGTGCTCTGCAGAGTCCCTGCTGGCCTTCCGCAGAGCGGCAAAAACCATCCTATTCCGCGAGGCCTTTGGTGACCTAGCTTATTAGTTACTAGTTTTTTCTTTCTTTTTTCTTTCTCTCCTCCACCTCCCGCCATCGCTTACTCATCCCTGTTTTAGCCAGTGTTTTTAGCAGCAATGTTGAGAACTATATGGGTGCTTTACTGCTGCTGGATTTTATGGATGTTTTACTATGTTGTTTTATTCTATTGTAAATTGTGCTGTATAGAACAGCTCTGTAAGCCGCCCAGAGTTCCCTTGGGAAGATGGGCGGGGTATAAATCTAATAATAAAAATAATAATAAATAAATAAGCCAGAACCTTTATACCGTACTGGAAAATCTGAGTAGGGCTGTTGGATCAAATCTTCACAGGAAGGAACCCTGGCATTACTAAAGCATTACACAACTTGAAAGAAAAAAAACTCCTCCTCTCCTGCAACAGGAACCAAAGAATTGCTGTTGGGCAAACAAAAGTGCCAAGTAGCAGCATTATTTTTTATGACACAATTCACTCTGACAGCGATCCTGCACGTAGCAGTAAGCTATAATTCAAATCTACTTCCTTGTATACTTGAAAAAAGTTTTTTGTTATGACAAACGGCAAATAAAAGAAGGAACATCCACACCTCTCAAATTATGAAGTCTTACAAACAATTAAAAATGACAACAATCAAACAATTTTCCCTACCAGTGATTTGTAACAAAAACCTTTTTTTTCTGGAAGCATTCCACAATACAAGAGAGATAGAGACAGCATATCCAAACTTTGGCCCTTCTGATGTTTAGGACCACAACTCCCAGAATTCCAAGTCTGTATTTCCAATGGCAAAGGACTGTGGGAGTTGTGGTCCAAAACATATGGAGCAGGGGTCCTCAAAGTTTTCAAACACTGGGCCGGTCCACCACGCCCCAGACACCACTGGGGGGGCCGGACCACAGTCCCCCCCCCCCCAAAAAAAAGGCTGACATGGAGAAAAGGGGGGAAGAAGGGTCAAGTGGGCGGAGCCCCCCACGATTGGCCCATGATTATTGTGTCTCCAGGGCCCCAGCAATGCCTCCTGCTCCAGATCACCACCCTGAGGTGTCACCGCTGGGATCCCTCTGCTGCGCCTCTTCTTCTTCCTCCTCCTACAGTGGCAGCGGCTGAAGCGGCTCTCCTTCCTTCCTTCCTTCCTTGTGTCGGGAAGGAGGTGGCAGCCCAGGTAAACTCCTCATCACCTTCTGGGCAGCCACTCAGGATGAGGAGCAGCAGCCGCAGCAAGGCTGGTGCCACTGTGCGCAGATCCAGCCATGTACCCTGGCCATCACGTCCTCACTGTGCCCTGGAGGGAAAGCTGCCTCCTCTCTTGGCCTGGCCCGACCCGGCCCGACTTGGTGCGCTGCAAGGGAGGGAGGGAGGGCTGGGAAGGAGGGAGGGGAGGCAGGAAGGCATGCCCAAAGCAACCTGCAACCCACTCACTGGCCAAGTCCAGCCAGGCTGTGGTGCTCTCTTGGCTCACCAGCCCGCCCATCACCAACCAGGGACAAATGCAGCCGTGCCAGCCACCCAGGAACCAGGCCCAGGCCACCGTTGGCCTTCTCTTCCTTTCTCTTCTTTCTCCACCACCTCCTCCTCCTCGATGGTCTCTAACCCAGTGGTGGTGGTGGCAGCTTCAGCCTCCGGCCATGGCTGTGCTCCCTCCTCCCCTCCCTCGCTCCACGGAGCAAGGCAGCAGCTCGGAGGGGGCTGGGTGGGCGGGAAGTAGCTCCATTTCCCCCTCAGTTGCCTGCCGTCCACCCCTCCAGTGGTCCACTGCCATGGTTACTCTGGCTCAGAAGGCTGGCTGGTGCTGCCTCCACCTGCCCCCTTCATTCCTCACAACTACAATAACACAGGCAGCAGCCACACAAGGAAGGCAGGCGGGTGGGGTAGAGGAGAAGCAGGGCTGGGGCCTCAGGGCCATGGAGGGAGTGGGAGACCTTGCCGCAGGCCTCCTGTTTTAAATTGCCCCGCTTGGCTGCACCCAGCGCCCCGACCATCTGGGC
This sequence comes from Phrynocephalus guinanensis, assembly GCA_037367245.1. NCBI lineage: Eukaryota > Metazoa > Chordata > Lepidosauria > Squamata > Agamidae > Phrynocephalus > Phrynocephalus guinanensis. The sequence continues at coordinate 110,267,606 of CM074733.1, read as the reverse complement.
AGTGGGTGGGGGGAGTGGGGGACCTTGCCGTAGCCCTCCCACTTTGAATGCCCCACTAGCCAGCATGCTGATCATCTGGGTGGTAGCTGGGGGGAGTGGGAGAAGCAACATAGCCCACTGCTTTGAACTGCCTCAGCAACAGAAGCAGCTGCGGAGGCTGGGTTGCTCACAAAGCAGGGGGTAGGTGGGGGTTGCAATTGGTTCCGGGGGCCGGATTCAGGACCTTGGGGGGCCGCATCCAGCCCCGGGGCCTTAGGTTGAGGACCCCTGATCTGGAGGGTCGAAGTTTGGATATGCCTGGATGGTGATTGCTCAATAACAGAGAGAAGATGAGAGAAAGCTGACTCTAGTGGTATGGACATGTTCTCTGAACAGCAATTTCCTCCATCACCAAAACTGCATACCACCTGGAAACTGACGGCCAGTGGCCACGTGGACAACTAAAACAGAGATGGCAGGACATAAAGATATGTGAATTGTTGGCCTGCACCTTGATTGCACAAAGTGGCATTTCAGGATCTGAGGAGCGCATCCCATACCTGTGGGGAAATGGTAGGAATAAGAAGAGTTTTGGGTGCTTGCTGGAAACAGAAATCCACTCAGCAATTACTGTATATAGAACTCTCTAATTTCTTTTACATGTTCAGATTTGAACACTGATAGCCATCCAAGCCACACTCTGCTGAATTCTGATTTAGAGAACAGCTACACTATAAAAATAAATTTGCCAACACTTTAAAATAAACAGCCCTCTCATGGTTGAATAAAATATCTTGGTTTCCAACAACACAAACACGATTCTAGAGCAAAAATAATCTGTACTTCCTGTGCTTTGTGTAGTCTTGATTTTTTTGAAAAAATCAATTTCAAACGTGCTAAACCAGTCTTTAAAACTAGTGTTTCTAACAGTATAACCATACCCTCAAGATACAATCACAACACAACTCAAAATGTGTCGGCCAATAAGGAAAGAAAATTGGAATGCTATGCCCATCACCAAAGGGGAGGGGGACTAGAGCTCCTGTGAGTTTATTTTATTTTATTTATTTTAGAGTATTTTTACCCCTCCTTTCTACTTGGAAAAGGACCCAAGGCGGCTTACAGTAATGAGGGATAATACACATTACAGTACAGTTAAGGCATTCCACAAGCTCTTCCGCCCTGGTATCAAAATGGGACTGAAATAGAGCTGTCTTCACTCCCCCCCCCCTCGTCTGACTGACTGCCTTTTCCATTAAGTCTTGTCTTCACACGACTTCCCCAAAATGGGACTGGGTGATGCGGGGGATGATCGAACCCAAACGAAGTACCCCACTGGACGTGTTCGTTGGCGCCCGCGACATCTGCAAAACTTGGACTTGGAAAGTGACTTTTCCAAACTTTTCCTATTGATTCCTTTCAGTGCATTTACGCCCACCGAACCACAACACAGCAACAACAAAATTGAACCCAGCGGGCCCAAGAAGAACGGAAGGGAACATTAGCTCATGCAGGAAAGGACGAATAAATAAAATCATAAAATCACGAACGCCGAAAGACGTTCCGCGTGCCTGTGCGGCATTTTCCCCCATTCGTTTTAAAACAAAAACGTAATCGGATTTAAAACCGGATCCATAAGACAACGCACACGCCGGGAAAATAAAATGAAAGGGGAGGTGGGGGGGGGGGGCGGAAGAGAGAGGAAGAAGCCGCAAACAAAGCAGGGGGGGGGGAGCCGAAGCTGTCCGCCCACGTGAGCTCGGGAATCACAGCCGGCCAAGGCGGAGGCCTGAACCCACGCGCGGATCTTCGGCGGCGGGGAGACCCCCCAGCCCCCCCCGACGGCGTTCCCCCACGATCTGCAGTCCCACCCATCTCCCGCCTGCCTGCCTGCCTGCCTGCCTGCCTGCCGGCCGGCCTAACCTTTCCCCGTCGCCCTACCTTCCGCCTGCGGTTCCCCCGCGCCTGGCTCCCCGCCGAAGGCGGCGGACAAGAGGACGAAGGCGGCCAAGGGCCCCACTGTCAGCCCCATGGCCTCCTAGGAAGATCCTGCCCGCAGGGAACCGGCACCGAAGGCCGAGGAGTAGCGCGAAACTCTCCCTCCCAGTCTCGCTTCTGCTCCCGAAGCCCACAGTCGGGAACGCGGCCCTCCAAGCGCCTGTGCCGGCACACCCACACCCATACACGCATGCACACACACACAGAGGCGGGGCTGGACTTTCAGCCGGAGAGTCCCCGCTCGGTTGGCGTGCCGAAGGAAAACAAACAGAAAGGGCATGGTCCTCCCGGGAGCCTTTCGGTCCCGGGATTGCCTCTTGGATCCTATTTGCAGCATTATTTTTTATGACACAAGTCACTCTGACTTTGGAGAACAATGTTTCATCGCTCCAAAATCAGATTGCTGAGTTTCGCCACAGCTAGCCCTATCAGAAGACAGGGGCTGGGGCGGGGGGCAGGGGGCGGGAGATTTCCCTTGAGTTACATTTCTTTAATTTGTTGAACCAAAACCACTTGCATCTGCCAGGACCTTACATCTAAGAAATAACTCCTGGCAAACCCATCTTTTGGCACTACTCTGAGGAAGAGGGTTTTGTCCTCAAAATATTAGCAAGGTTTTGTTATTTTTTCTAGTAGCCTAAAGGTATCACCTGTTCCACTTTCGTATTTAATTTGTTGTGATGGTATGATTAGCCACAGAAGACTGTGTGGGCTTTTCTGTTGCAGGTATACAAAAAGAAGGCCATGCACCTTAGCTCAGTGGTTCAGGCAGCATTTGGGGAGTTTGATTGCCCTCTGTACCTTTTTGATATGAACTGGACTTGATGGTCCGAAAGGTCCCTTCCAGCTCTAAGATGATTGTTATTATTAAAAATGTTACTTCACCTCAGGTGGCAAAGTGACTTGGGCTAGCCCTGGGCTCATCATTTCTGGAGGTCATGACATTATTTACCAGACAAGTGCTTCTACAAATGCATTCCAAAATTGGAATGGTCTCCTGATCTCCATTCCTAATTTCCAATATGTTGAGAAGAACTTATAGTGATGATGACCACAGTAGATAAGCAGGTTCACAGGGAAATGTGTAATCTGTTGTTTGTCTGTTATGAGTTATTTTGCCTCTTGCTGGGTATTTGTTGTTTTGTCGCCATTATTGTCTTTGTATAATGGGTTTTTTCCTTCGTTTGCTTTGTTTTCCTTTTTATCTTATTACTATTACTATTATTATGTTTTGGTTGCTGTTTTATAAGTTGTTGTAAACTGCTCAGAGTTCCCATTTGTGGTATAAATAAATAAATAAATAAATAAATAAATAAATAAATAAATAAATAATCCTTCTGAGGAGCTCCTAAATCAAATATACATAGGCCCTTGTCATTTTTCTTTAAATGCTCCTTCACCTCAGATCTTCCCACACCTTTCTTTGTCTACATCTTTAAAGTATAATGGATAACTGTACATTAAATATTAACGCACCACCAACCCTAGGATTAGACAGGCAACTGTCTCAGGTAGCAAATGGTGGGATCAACTGCTGTAACTATTGTAGCAACACAGCTCTTCTGATAGGCTTCACCCTTGTCCTGTCATAGCTGTGTGTATCATACAGCCATTCTTTAACGTACCTCCCCCCAAACTAGCTAACTTCGTTTAGACACAGAGGATGCTCTCATATTTTCTGTGTTGAAGGCAAAGCTAATTTGACAGTCCTGCTGGCTTTGTATTTAGAATGGAATGATTTTATATTTTGCCTTAGTCTGCAAAATATGTTAGGCTGTCCCTGCGCTGAGGAGACAATAAACATTATGCATGGTTTTTTTTAACTTACCACAGTACAGGAAACACTTACCTCAAAATGAAAGTATAATGAAAAAGTGTTAACCTATTTCACGTTTATAGTGGTTTTGACTGTTAAAATAGTTGCCTTACTTACTCCAAAGGTAAAATGAAATCCTTCAGTCATAGCATTCCAGCTCTTATGCCAAAGACAAACTCGCATTCAGTGAAGACTACATGTAAACCTGCTTCTCTTTATAATAATTGTTTTTGGTTGCATATTAGTTCTACCCACGGAAAATGTCCAGAAACTTAATTTTACCCAATCTTTGTGTTCCCTGGTCCTCCATAGGCAATGGGAGGTCAACGACCCCCTTAGTGGCTATCATTGCATAGAAACACAGCATACGTTGCAATCATATGACTTGTCAACTATTTATACCTAGGCTCTTTGACCTTGACTGACTCTGTATGGGCTTTCCCCATTCCCAAAAGTCCAGGCAGGGTGGTTTCCGTTCACTCTGTTGCCTCCCCCAAGTTCATGGAGCTTTCATTCAGGTTGTTCAGTCCCAAAGTCCAAGCTGGGTAACCTCTCATCCTGTGATGCAACCCACTGCACCTGTCTGCCATGCTGTGGGGCCTGTAGGTCCCTCTCCAATTGCCAGGGTTATTTATACTGGAACTGCTGCTACCAATACCATGGTTGGGTTGGTGCATGGTGGACATAGGATTTTAGTTTGCTTCTATGCTTTTCCCCAAGAAGCCTGGTTTCCTCTGGAACAGGCTGGTCCAGCAGTCCATCACCACATCCAAGATGGTATTTCCAGGCACTCTTTTTGGGATTGGGGCCTGGTGGTCAGGGAAGTAACAAAAATAGGAGGGCTTCGCCTGCTCCAGGGTGTTGAGCCACTCATCCCTGGTGCTCCCTACTGCTCTCCTTCCCCCTGACTCCCATTTCTCCCTCCTCCTTTATACCTGACAGGTGTATCTCTTTCCCCATTGGTCCCTTCTGCAGGTGCAGTCTCTTCACTTGAATCTGCTTCCCTGGGTCGCTCTGCCTGCCATGGTTAAAACCCCAATGCTGAAATTGAATGGTAGCAGATGTGTGTGTTAGCATTAGTGTCTTCTCTCACCCAGCTGTGTCCTAATGAGACTGATCTTTGTTCTGGAGTGTTTCCTGCCCTGTTCCCTGTGTGCTTATATTGGTAACTACATTATGAATACAAAGTGCAGATGTTGCTATCATAGATACACTATGAAAAGCTTCAACCTTCCAGCTTTAGGAGAAAGTATAATGTCACTTCACTGACATAGACTGTATATTGTATTATATTCATTCCAAATGCAAGCTGAACTCAGAGAATCTCTGATGACGTGTGCACTCATTTTTCAGAGTCACAGAAAGTTCAGATAGACTCAGCCAACAATGTGTAAAAGCACATGTCCACAATTAATTGAAACAGCTCCAAAAGCACGTGACAGCAGTCTTTTGAGGGGGAGTCCCTGAAGCCATGTGATATGGCCAGATAGCCATTTCAGTGCAATAAAATATTATATAGGGGTGGGAGGTACCCTTAGTTTTGTTAAGAGACACAAGGGTGAATATTGTTTTGAATAAAATAATGGGTGAAAAGAAGAGAAAAGAGAAGAGGCAAACACTTCAAAAGTAGAAATTTTAATTTTATTTTCTCCCATAAAGGGACTTGGGGTGAGTCATAATAATTAAAGTAGAAGTAAAGCTAAAAGAACAATATAGAATAATTGACTCTGAAGGTGGCCTTAAGGAGCTTTGAAAGTTGCACCCCACGTGTCCTTCTTCATGCTTAAATATCCATTGTAACAGAGAGCTTTGGCAAAAAAACAGATGTGTATCCTGAAACTTCTATGATAACTTGGATTTTTTTTTTTTGCTAAAGCCGCCAGAAGTTTATCTGGGAGAATTCCTGCTGAATTCCCACAGCTATAGTAAAAACAAACCTGAATCCCCTATCTCTGTTCTAGACCTTCCATGGAGTGAATCAAGATCTTTATTCACACCAGCTAGCAATTTGTTTGTTTGTTTGTACAAAACTGCATGGAAAATTTCCCTGACAATGCAATCTGCCAGGCCTTGAGACCCTGCCAATTTTGCAGAAGGCCTAGAGGAAGTAAGATGTCTGCAATTAGTCATGCTCCCCTTAAACAGTTTTTTCCCCTGTTGTCTCAGAACTCATAAGGTAGACTGAATGTTTTGCTGATGTGTGTTTGGTCTTGATTCAAGATAGATCCTGTTTTTACAGCTCAAAAGTATTGCTTCTCATACATTTATTACATAAAGCATTCACAAGTATAATAAAAATTCAGAAAATGATCAGTTTCATTGCAATTTATACAGGCAAGAAAACAGTTTGACCCACAGATCTTTATAAGGCCTTGAATATTTGAAATAAAAGCTTTGTGTCAAGTGTTGAGAAAGTCATAGTGGGCAGAAACCTTTCACGCACCAAGGTTGCTGATGACATTCACCACTTATGTTAAAGTTTAATTTCAAGTCTCCTGCCTCCTCGATCAGGTTTGGAGGCCCTTTGGGGATCCCTTTTAACCCCAGGAAGCTTTTAGGAACCTTTGCATTTGGGGAGGCCTTTAATGTCCCCAAATCACCACTATTGGTCCTGGTCTTGGCAGAGGGACTGGCAGCAGCAATTTTTGAGCATTAGAGCTTCCTTCCCTCTATCCTTAAGCTCTACAAGACTTCTCCAGGGATTGTTAAGAAGCCTCAGATTCTTTGAGTGGTGGTGGTGGTGGTGTGGGAATAGGAAATTTTAAATTAAATATTAACATATGCAGCTGATTACCTCATCGGCCTTTATGGAGTTCTGCAAGAGGATTCAAACCTATGGATCAATTTATTTATTTATTTATTTGATTTTGATAGTGCCCATCTGGCATTGAGGCCACTCTGTGCAGTTTACAATATCAACATGTGAAAATACAGTAACTACACAATTAACTTATACCTTAAAAATTAAAATAAAACCACAAATAAGCAATAACATCTAACATTAAACTTCAAACTAGAGATGGGCACGAATAAAAAAAATGGCGTTTCGTTTGTCATTTGTCGTTTAGGGAGTCCGTTTAGGTTCGTTTCCATTTTTCGCGAATTTTTGCAAACATTCATTTTCATTTTCATTCATTTCGTTACCATTTGTTACCATTTATTTCAATTTTTTGTGATTTTTTTAGCATTTAAAACAGTTCAATGTATTGCCGTAACGAAAACGAAACGGACGACAAAATTTCTGGTGTTTCTGTTCGTTTCATTTCATTTTAGAGACAAAATTCGTTTGTCGGTTCATTGCGTAACAAAATGAAAAAATGGAAACGGAAACGAAAAATTGTTCGTTTCGTGCCCATCTCTACTTCAAACCATTATGCACCCCCCAACAAAATAGTAAACATAATAATCACAATAAGACACATTTGGTAGACTACATACATGGACAGAATTATTTTCATTTGAGGGTGTTAATAGTGGGTAGGTGCTGGAGTCCTGGTCTGAGGGAATGCCTGCCAAAACATCCAATTTTCAAAGATTTTTTTAAAAAAAAAAGAATCCAGAGAGAGAGCCAAACACTTCACTGCAGGAAGATTATTCCATAGGTGTGGAGCTATTGCTGAGAAGGCCTGGTTTTGAGTTTTATCTTTCCAGCACTCTCATGGTATTTATGCTCTTAAACCCCTAGTCTGGGAAGAATGGGGTGTCATGGGCAGTTCTCAATGGGCAAAGTCATTCTGCCAAGTAACAAGGTCCCAAATCAATATATTTTCTTACAAGTACTCATCATTTCCTAAGGGTGCCTATATGAAAGGTTTTTGATGGATATTGATTCTGAGTGTTGATAATCAGCGGCGTAGCAAGGTTGTGGGGCGCCTGGGGACAAAGTTGTTTTTGCGCCCCTCCGCCCTCCCCAACTCCATCGCATCCACCCAGCAAGGGGGGGGGGCAATCCTGTGGGTGTGGGGTGGGCGAGGGGCACGTGGGCACGCTGGTGGGCATGTGTGTGTGTGCGCGGTGGTGATGAAGAGTTGGAGGAGGAGGGCACCGCAGCCACCATGCTCGCATGCCTGCTTGCCTGCTTGCTTTACCTCTCACCTGGCACACGGTGACGGGAGGGTGCAGGGCTTCCTCCTCCTCCTCCTCCTCCTCCCCTCCAGGTACCCACAGATTTCTGTGCGGGCAGATGTACCCTTCTGGGCCCCCTATATATGCCCCTGTTGATAATCACACACAGTGGAACCTTGACTTACATACTGCTTGACTTGCATCATATTTAACTTGCAGCAAGAAGGGGCCTGTTTGACTTGAGTCGCAGGCTTTGACTTACATCTCGGAGCCCCGGCGCAAGGCACCGGAATTGGGTGGCAGCCACAACCCAGCATCGCAGCTGCCGCCTCCAAACTGCTCCTGCCTTCTTCCCCTCCTCTGGCAGCGGCGGCTTCAGCGAGGCCAGCTCAGAGCACCTGGAGCTGGTCCTCGGCCTCACCAAAGCCACCGCTGCTGCCGGAGGAGAAGAAGTGCCGGGAGCTCGGGGCTGGCCTCGCTGGTTAGACAGTCGGCTCAGTCTTGTAAAAAATCTGGCTGCAGAAGTCTGGTCCACAATGGAAGCATTTTCGTTGGGGAGCTGTAAAGTTGTGGGACTCTAATGGTAAGCATAGAGTTGTTCAGAACTTGGAACGTCAGGTTAAAAATCAGTAAAACTTAAATGTTAGACATTGTTGCTATGAACATTAAAAAGTGAAGGCATATAACTTGTGGACTATAATTCCACTGCCTCCTCCTCTCTTTGAAGAGACATTTCATTTACATCCCCAGAAGGAATCTCCTATCCCAGTCAAATTTGTGTTAAATTGCTGTTTTCGGAGGTCTTTTTCATCATCTGGAATGGATTAATCCGCTTTCCCATTACTTTCTATGGGAAACGTTCGTTTGACTTAAGTCATGTTTGACTTAAGTCTAGACCACTGGAACAGATTAATGACGTAAGTCAAGGTTCCACTGTATTTGTGTATACTATGTTAGTTATCATGGGATGCTTTGCAAACATGTTTTAGAAACATTGGCTATGCATACACTCAGTGGTGTCACATGGGTTGAAATCCCCCAACAGTCCCCACCTGTTTCTGCTGCCACTCTGCCTTCCAGAATCTGCCTTTTAAAGGAAAGCTGAGTCGGAGAAGGTCAGAGCTCCCACAGTGGCTTGGACTCATTTGCAGCCCCCCCCCCAATTTTTGCACCTGGGGAACCCCTCCCACTATACCACTGGGTACAGTGGTCATTTTCTCAGTTGCCATTTGTGTTTTTTATATATACTCCCTTTCTGCCCATAGGAAACCCAAAGCAGCTCATAACAATTAAAAATATACAATGATCTATAGTTTTAGAATACTGTACCATAGAAACAAACTGACAAAGCTGCTTGGATGAGCAGCAAAATGTTTCAATCTCTCAAGAAAAAGAAGTCCAGTTGCCATGATCCAACTTCCAGATAACCTCTCACCTGGATGACTGAGAATCTTCACAACCATAGAAACAATGTTTTTTAAAAATAAATAAATATTTATTAAGATTTAAACCAAGATTAAAAATAAATGTGAAAGCATCTAAAAACATAGAAAAGCCTCTGCATTTGATACACTGCCCCATTTGATACAGTGCCCCTTAAAAGCCTGCCTCAAGAGGAAAGTCCTTGCCTGAGGATGGAATGGCAAGAGGGAGGCAGCCAACCCAAGACTTACAGACATTTCTGAAAACCTTTGTGTTCCTCTGTATCTTAGATGTCTCCCTCTTGGTAAGGTAAGTAAGATCACTCTGAGAAATGTAATTGCATATGATTGCACAGGGGTTTTTCTATGTGATAATGCACTGCCTATGAAATGGCCTGAGACATAGGGGAATCCATACAGTCCTCTTGGCATATGCCGATTGCTTGTACTGGATCAGGGCAAGGATGTTTAGAGTTTTACGCAGTATTGGTGAGTCAAAGTCCAAGAAATAAGTTTCTGTGGTTAGGAATCCTTGACCTTCAGTTCACTTTCTAAGAAGACGTTGCTCTGTACTTACTTTGTAAATCCACTTGGAGTCACTGTAACACAGGCACATTTCCTGCCATGTCACTGCTTGCAAGTGTTGTATCACTAGGTGATGTGTCTGCTGGAAGGGAAGGGGAAAACCTGAAATCATTGTCTTATGTAATGCTGAATAATAATGTCAAGATCCACAGTTTTGTACATATTCTATTCATCTTGCACAATGTTCAGCTGAGAATTCCACTGAGAGGAAGAACATTTGTCATTTCTAGTTTTAATGAGACCAAGTCATATTATTTATTTATTTTTATTTATTTTATTTATTTTTACAACTTATATGCCGCCCACTACCCCACTAGCCAATACTGAACTTCTAAAAGGACAAAACTGTAAGGTTATTTTCACATTTTTACTCTGGCAAGGTACGGTCTTATCTTGTTGCATTGATATGTTGATAATAAACTGAACTTTTTTTAAAAAAAACTGTGGTATATTTCTAATACTGTACTGTGATTCTTAAACCAAAGACCCACTCAATTCAATGTTTTGAACTTCCAGAGTTGGAGCTGCTTATTTGCAATAATATTCTAGGAAAATATTTACTGTGAGTTAGTTGCAAACAGGCACAAGGTCAGTAGTAGCACATCCAAAAGTTACAGTGTTTCTTTGTTTTATTTTTGAAAGCAGTGTATTCAACCATATTTATTTATTTATTTATTTATTTAGGTACTTATATCCCGCTCCAACTTCCCAACGGGAACTCTGGGCGGCTAACAACATTAAAAAAAACAAAAAGGCTAAAAGCTAAAAATAGCCGAGCCACCAGACAAGGGCAGCGGGAGGCAAGATGGCGGCAAACAACAGGGCTGGGAAATAGAAATAGGAACTAAATAATAAGGTCACCGTATGCGTCCTTAAAGAGGAAGGTCTTTAGAGCCCTCTTAAAGGCAGGCAGGGACTCCAGCAGGCGCAGCTCAGGAGGCAGATGGTTCCAGAGCGAGGGCCCCACCACAGAGAAGGCGCGGTTCCGCGTACGCGTTTTCCGCGCCTCCCTGGGTGTGGCCACTCTCAATGAGCGCGCCTGCGACGATCTCGTGGGTCTGGATCCGGATGCCCTCAGGGAGATGCGCTCCGCCAGGTATCCTGGTCCCAAGCCGTGGAGGGCCTTGAAAACCAAGACCAAAATCTTGAACCTGATCCGGAAGGCAACGGGGAGCCAATGCAGGCGGACCAGGACTGGAGTGATGTGCTCGTATCTGCGAGCACCCACCACCAGCCTGGCCGCCGCATTTTGCACCCGCTGCAACCTCCGGACCAGGGCCAAGGGCAACCCCACGTAGAGGGCATTGCAATAGTCGATCCTCGAGACCACCAGGGCCTGCACGACTGTCCTCAGGGAGGACTCATCAAGGTACTGACGGATCTGGGTGATCCTGCGGAGATGGAAAAAAGCGGCCCTGGAGACGGCCATCACCTGGGCTTCCAGGGAGAGGGCCGAATCCAGGACCACGCCCAGATTCCTGGCCCTGTCTGTAGGCTGGAGGGAAATACCCCCCAGACTAGGAGGGGGCCATTGTACCGAGACGAGGGCGCCCCGAAGAACAGAACCTCCGTCTTCTCTGGATTAAGCTTGAGCCGGTTATCTCTGGTCCATTCCAGTACGGCCTCCAGGCACAGATCGAGGGAGCGAACCGCCTCCTCTGCAGACGTAGAAAAGGAGATATAGAGCTGCGTGTCATCAGCGTACTGATGACAGCGAACTCCATATCTCCTGATGACCTCCCCCAGCGGCCTCATATAAACATTGAACAGCACGGGGGAGATTGCCGACCCCTGGGGCACCCCACAAGGGAGAGTCCAAGGAGCCGACAAAACATCCCCCAGCTGAACCCGCTGAGTCCGGAAGGAACGGAGCCAGGCCAGGGCCTGACCACCAATTCCCGCCTCAGCGAGCCGGGCCAGAAGGTTACCGTGGTCAACGGTATCAAAGGCTGCTGAGAGATCAAGGAGGACGAGCAGGGAGGAACTCCCCCTGTCGGCCTCCCTGAGGAGGTCATCCTGCAGAGCGACCAGGGCGGTCTCGGTCCCACGAAGAGGCCTGAATCCAGACTGGAAGGGATTCAGGATATGGTTTATCTCCAGGTATGACTGGAGCCGGACAGCAGCCACCCCCTCGACAACCTTGCCCAGGAAGGGAACACTGGCGATCGGACGAAAGTTGGAAAGATCGTCCGACGCCAAGCCAGGTTTCTTAAGTGTGGGTTTTACCACGGTCTCCTTCAAGCAGGAAGGGAAACAACCCTCCCGAAAGGAGGCCGTGGCGATGGAGGAAATCCACTCTGGCATGTTCCCTTCGGCAGATTTGATAAGCCAAGCTGGGCAAGGGTCAAAGGGAGTGGCCGCCGGCTGGCACCGAGCCATAACTCTGGAGGCCTCCGCAGAAGAAACCGGCCCGAACTCATCCAGGAGGGGAGAACGGAGGGGTGAGGCACCAGAGGACCCAGAGGATGGACTAGAGCAACTGGGGGGCAAGTCGGAACGGATGGCCTCAATTTTTGATCTAAAATGGGCTGCAAATTGCTCACTAGTGAAATCACTAGGAGGAGGCCGCAGCTGACTGGGATTGGAGAGGTCCCGAACCACCCGGAATAACTCCGCCTGGCGGTTCGAGGCCTCACCAATTCTCAGGGAGGCATAAGATCTTCTAGCGTCCCTGATCGCGCGAAGATAGCGGCCAGTCAGCTGTTTAAGAGCAGCCCTATTTACTTCCGTCCGGCTTGCCCTCCATATGACCTCCAGTCTCCTACGTTCTTGCTTCATCGACCGCAGCTCCTCCGTGAACCACGGGGAGGAGCGGCCTCGACATCGTAGGAGACGCTTAGGGGCGATCCGGTCTATCGCCCCGGCTGAACCCACATACCACCTTTCCACCAGGGCATCAACCGGATCGTCTGCCAGGCCGCCAGAAAGCTCCCCGAAGGCCTCCATAAACCTTGCAGGGTCCAGGAGCCTACGGGGGCGGGCCCAGATGCGGAAATCTAATTTAATTACAGAAATTAAAAAGGGAATGGTGCAGATGGGAAGGGAGGTGCAAGGGAGGGAGGGAGGGAGAGAGGGTTGTGATCAAGGGAGCTGGGAAGGGGTGCACAGACACTTGGCAGGAGAAATGGGGTGGTCCTGAACCACCCCGAGGTGCAGGGGATCTATAAAATCTGCAGTAGGGGAAAGAAAAGCATTGGGTACCATTTTAAACTGCAGTAGGTGTTGATATCAGGATGCTACTGTAATATGAATTCCTAGGCAATGATAATCCTTTTCATCTGATGCGCAACATCTTAATCAGATGTTATTTCTCAACATGTCATGGGGGTTTATCATTTGGCCGGGGCAAGCAATGAGATAGCACAATTCCTTCCGGTGTTATATCATGTGTGTTGTATGCCACATCTACCTTTAGACTGAGTAACGATGAAAGGCAGCTAAATGGGCGAAAGTGCTTTGGCATTGTGTATGCATACAGTATTTGTTTAGTAGAGTGTGCACCCCATCCCTCCTATACAGGATTGGGATGGTGGGTCCATCATTAACTATGGTGCCTTCCATAGGCTCAGGGCTCTGGGTAAGGTGCCAATAAGACATTCTCATCAGGCCAGCCACTTCCAGCACAGGGTTCACTTCATTCTCCCCCTAGTTCACTCCCAAGATTGGTTCTCTTCACTAGCCTGGAGCCTTTCCCAAGCTTCTGGTAGGACTCAGTTAACTCAACCAGGGTTGGCTTTTGTGCAAAGTTCAGCAGTCCAGGCCAAACAGCTCATCTCCACCCCCACCCCCACCCCCAAGGATGGTTTGTGCTGTCAGGGTTCCAGTTGTGTTGCAGGGCCTCCGGAGATTGCTTGGTGCAGTCACTGCATCTCTTTCTAGTGCTTGCACCTTAGGTGCCCCTTCTGGGTCTTAGCCTGGGACTGGATTGGACAGTTATTTATTTATTTTATTTATATAGCTTGTATACCACCCACTACCCAAAGGTCTCTGGGTGGCTCACAATCAAAATGGACAATTAAAACATCAAAATACAATAAAATTAGAATAATAAAAACATGCAAATGCAATAAATACGATACATTAAAAACACCACTGAAATTGCCATCAGGACCCACAGTCATTAGTTAAAAAACTTTTGGAACAGGAAGGTTTTTACCTGGTGCCAAAATGTTAGCAACGTCGGTGCCAGGCGAGTCTCATTTGGGAGGGCATTCCATAGTCTGGGGGCAGTTGCTGAAAAGGCCCTTTTCTTGCAAGCCATCCCTTTCACCTCCTTAAGGGATGGCTCTTTCAGGAGGGCTCCCTGACTAGATCTTAATTGCCGGGTAGGTTCATATGGAAGGAGGCGGTCCTTCAGGTATCTAGGTCCTAAGCCGTTTAGGGCTTTATATGTCAAAACAAGCACTTTGAATTGGGCTCGGGCAGCAACTGGTAACCAATGAAGGTTATACAGAATCGGCGTGATGTGTTCCTTGGTGGCCCTACCACTCACCAGCCATGCAGCACGATTCTGAACCAGTTGCAATCGCCGAACCGTCTTCAAAGGCAGCCCCACGTAAAGCGCATTGCAGTAATCAATACGGGATGTTACCAGTGCATGCATAACTGTACTAAGGCTCTGTTCATCCAGGTAGGGGCGCAGCTGATATATATTCCGCAGCTGGAGAAAGGCGCCCCTGGCCACCGAGTCCACCTGGGCTTCCAGAGTTAGACCAGGGTCCAGGAGCACCCCCAAGTTACGGACCCTGTCCCTTAGGGGGAGTGCAACCCCATCCAGGACAGGGAAGTGGCCCTCTAGCCTGGCTGACGAAGCACCCACTAACAGCACTTCCGTCTTGTCTGGATTGAGTTTCAATTTATTAACCCTCATCCAGTCCATTATCTGGTCCAGACACAAGTTCAGAACAGAAACCGCCTCACCTGGATTGGTGGAGAATGAGAGGTAGAGCTGAGTATCATCAGCATATTGCTGACTCCTCAGCCCAAACCTCCTGATGACCTCTCCCAGCAGTTCCATGTAGATGTTAAACAGCATGGGGGATAGTATTGAGCCCTGTGGAACCCCATGATGTAAACGCCATGGGGCAGAGCTACTATCCCCCAGCACCACCTTCTGGACACAGTCAGCCAGGAAAGATTGGAACCACTGCAAAGCGGTGCCTCCAACTCCCAACCTGGCCAGCCTATCCAGAAGGACACCATGGTCGATGGTGTTGAAAGCCGCTGAGAGGTCCAGGAGTATCAACAGGGTTGCACTCCCCCTGTCTCTCTCCCGGCGCCCACCACCTCTGTTGAGGGAGGGATTTTCAATGCTAACATGAATGGCTTCCCTTACTCCTCTCTCAAACCACCTCTCTTCTTTGTCTAATATGTGTACATCCTCATCTTTGAAAGAGTGGCCTTTTCCCTTCAAATGGAGGTGTACTGCTGATTCTGAATCAGGTGGTGGGCTCCGGCATAGTCTATCTGCTACTTATCAGGCTGTACTTTCCAAAGTACCCAGGCAAATCAAGGAGCCTTCACCACCAGGTCACAGCTAACAACCCATTCTTGATGGGTTTCAGCACCTTAGGCCATTGTTTACCTTAAGGCCATGGACACTAATGTCTCCCTAACAAGCCTATTCAGGCTTTGTTCATCTTATGAGCCAATCAGACCAGGGGACAAGAGGTCAAGCTGACTATAAGAAGATCTCTTGCACTAGCTGTATTCAGACCGATGAAGCTGTTTGGATGAACAGCGAAACGTTTCTATCTCTCAAAAAAGAAGTCCAATAGCCATGACTCAACTCCCAGTTAAACGAACCTGGATGACTGAGAATCTTCACAGACTTAGAGGCAAGTCTTTTGCCTTGTACTGTGGCCACTATCTTTGCAAACAACTCTTTTTAAAAAGCTTCAAAAATTATAACACACACACACACACACACACACACACACACACACACACACACACACACACACACACACACACACACACACACACACACACACACAAAGATTGTAACATGGCACTGAGAATAATGTTTTTTAGTATGCAACACTTCACAGCTCTATTATTCAAGAAAAACACATCCCAGGAGTGGAGTCTAGATCTAGAGAGTAATTTTAAAGTTTCAGTGATGAATGTCAGAAACAGACAGTAGATATAACTTGTGGTTAGAAAAGGAAAAGCCTTAGGTAATGAAAACATCTGAATATCCTCGCAGTAGCTTCCAACATCTCGAATGCATGCAAATTATCTTGCTTTGTTTGGTGCTTGGTCTTCTTTAAGTTGTAACTAGCATAGGTCTGAAGTCTTATTTCAGAAACCTGAAACTCTAACACATATGTCCTAGAAGAAAGATGAAACAGTTTAAGGCATCAGATAGATTAGCCTTCTCCAATTATAATGTAGAAAAGTGTATGTGTGGGTGGGTGGGGGGTAGGGGGATAAACAGAGCTTTTGACATTGATAGAAGCCAGTGAACTTGGGTGAAAAACAGGACAAGAGAAAAGGGAAGTAGTGCTTTTCATGAGTTTTGCAAGAGTCCAAACTGTTGATTTTAACAACTTGCTGAGTAACTACTGAAGAAAAGGCTACATGTGAAATCATGGTTGACAAGTGTGAGAAGCTGCAAAAAAGGGAGTTTTCACATATGGGTTTTTTTCCTCCAAGAATCTATCTTATCTATCTATCCATCTATCTATTTATTTGACATTTTATACCACCCATCTAGACCTAGGGCTACTCTGGGCAGTGTACAACATGTGATAACATGACAATTAACAAAGGAACACATTTTAAAAACAAAAATACAAGGTTCAAAATAAAATAAAGGACAGTGGTACCTTGTATAAAGGAATTAATTTGTTCCAAATGAAATTATGTTAAGCAAATTTTCCTTTATACAAATTTCCATAGGAATGCATTGAAAATGGAATGATCCCATTTTATGTTGTACAGATTCTCCCCATAGGCAATTATGTTAAGAAAATTTCCCCTATCTCCGGAATTTTTATGTTGTACAAATTTTATGTTGTACAAGCTGTTTTTTATACAAGGGTCAACTGTATACATAATTTAACAACAAAAAACTAAAATGAAGATAAAATGAAGATAAAAATGGCAGGAGATTGATAAAAGTAGGGGAGAGAAGAGAAGAGAAGCGATAAAAACAGTGCCTTACTAAATGTTTGAAAAAAACAAATTGAGGCAAAATTATCTTGTAAGTTTTATTGCTGAGTTGGGAAATTACCTGATCACAAGGACTGCCTGATGACTCATAGGTACCGAAATTAGGGTTGTGTCCCAGAGGCTTCTGTGAACAGATTTGAGAAAGTGTGATTCAGCCTCACTATTTTGCAGTCCCTCCCCCATTTGCCACCCAAAGTCTGCTCTAGAAAGTTGGGGAAGGAGAGGAGGGATCCATCCTATTTATTCCAAAGCCCCCCCCCCCCCCCCCCGCAGATGCAGGTTCCTAAGCTGGACCAAGCCCGCAGCACAGAGTAAAGGCTTAAATCTCCTGATCTTTTAGGCTTGGCTAGACAGCCAATTAGAACAAGGCAGGATCTGCTATAGGATCACTTAAGGTTATTTAAGGTCAGATGGAGGCATGTGGTGAAATCCTTGAATCCACATGTAAGGATCGGGTGGCTTCAAGTGAGGAAACCACACCATTCTGATCACAACCCTGTTTAGCAGAATCAGGACCTTCTTTTCCTTATGTAAGCTAGTCATCAGCAAAAGGAGTGAACCAGAACAAAGAGGGCCAATACGCATTTTGCCTGTAGGTGTAGGTTGAGAATTTAGATGGAGTCTGGGAACTGTGTATGAGGTCTAGATGACAATCTGCTATAGGAACAGGAGGCAGATGATTTTTTAAAACTTTTTATTTATATTTAAATTTGCATGGTGCTTGTTCACTGTAATGTGCTCAGAGCTAAATTACTTCCTTCCTCCTTCTCTAGCACAGAAAGTGGAAACAGCCAAACATTTGAACACTTGAGTAGTGCTTCTCAAAGAGGTGGTTCAGCTGGTTTAGAGTGGCGACTATCTGTGGAGCTTCTAGGGACCCAGGTATATTAGTGCAAATCCTTGGGTGCACAGAATCCACTGCCAGGCACGGAGACCAGAGTGCAAGTCCTTTATAATTGCAGCGATGCGTAGATATGTCACTTGTGGCTGATGTTCTTCAGCCTTGTGTAATAGTTGGGAGAGATGACAGAACAAGGACACACAAACAACCAAGCCTTCGCCCCAGACGATGTCACAAACATCTGACACATCCAGGAGGCTCTTCTGGTGCCCAATGCAGACACCCTGGCACCAATATTTAGGATATGATATTTGCCACAGTTAATTAAGCAGAAACCTTCTTCTGCACAGTAGATTAAGAATCTGCAGGGTGAACTTCCTTCCCTTCCCATAACAACAACAAAAAAATCTTGTTTGCCGTTTTGCATATTTCTGCAGCCTAAGAGGCTATAAGCAGTGCTCCATGGCTGAGGTGGAAGGGTCCGGTTATAATGAACTCAATTTTCATGGTGAGCAGTGAAGTGATCCCTTGATCAGTTGGTGACATTTTAAGTAAGGAGTTGTTGGGGTCGGGGGTTTGCAGGACAAAAACATCTAATTCATTCTTCATCTCCATTTCTCTGCACGTTCTGTCCAGGCTCCTTTCAGCTTTATTCATGAGCCGATCAGTAGGAGAAGAGAGAAGGGAAAACTTATTTGCATGATATCCTTTGCATTTAAAAGCTATAAATTACAGGAAACGATAAATGTTTCTTCTTCATAAATGTTACTGCTCGTAAAGGAATCCGTGTTTGCATCTGTGCCTCTTATTGAAATTTCTCCCCGGCTCAAATAGATGCGAGAGCCTTACTGAAACTTCTGGGATTCCCATTCCAAATATTGAAGGGCCCATCTTTTGTTTCCAGCCTTCTCCTTGATGTATTGTTGTCCCCTGGCATGGGATCAGGCAGGCCTTAAATTAGCCCAGCGATGACTTAAGAAGGGCAAGGTTAGTGCTGTCCCTTCTTGGTCAGCGTTTGCGCTCACGCTGACCAGCAAGACCCACAATTTCTCATTGATCAGCAGGAGTGTGGACATTCTTTTTTTTCTCACGCCCATAGGAATGGATGCCTCTGTTAATTCCTTTGAGGGTGTGGTGGGGTGGGGGCATAAAAGGAAGGTGGGGGGCTGAAAGCTGTTCCACTGCAGATGTACTGAGAATGCTACATCTGTGTTCCATTCCCCACTGACACCCCTACCTCTACCCTTATGACTTCATTTTAGGTCCTTTGTTTCTATTGGAATGAGGGGGAAATCCCTTGCATGAAGGGGAAAGGCATATATTACCCCACCTCCAACTTTTATCTCCTTTTCCTCTCAGATTAGAGCCTTCCTGGCTTGTTGTTGTTGTTGTTGTGTCATTATAGTCATGACTGACTCTTCGTGACCCCATGTCCATGGAGCTTTCTTGGCAGGAATACTGGAGTGGCTTGCCAGTTCCTACTCCAGGCGCCTACAGCACCTGATATTCCCTGGTGGTCGCCCATCCAAGTACTAGCCAGGGCTGACCCTACTTAGGCATCATAAACAGATATGGGAGTTCAAGTCCCAAGGTAAGCCTTGAAAAGGCTCAAGATAGTTGCTGGCTGTATTTTGAGAAAGTGGTAAGCAGGGATGTGCAATGGCAGGAGCTTTCATTTCATTTTTGGCTCTGTTTGTTTGGGTAGCAGGGCGGCGGAGGGGGGGACCTCTTGCATTTTTGTTTCTTCTGCGAACTGCTCCTTCTGTTTGCTACGAAAGGAGGTGCCTCTTTCAGGCTCTTGCCATTTGATTTTCCCCATTGGAAAGGGCTGGTGGCAGGAAGGTGTGGAAAAAGTAGTAGGGCTGGCTGGGCAAGAGGGCATGTAGGGTGGCAGGAAGGAGGGCAAAATAGCAAGTTGGTATATTAATATGAGGCTATTTGGGGCCGATGGGATGAAGGGAGGCAATGAGTGATAGATGACAATGAACAATCTTGATCTCTCACATTCATCCAAAGGGATCTTTAATAATTCTAAGCCTTTCTCCTGGAAGGCAAGGGAAGACAACGAAAACCAACATGATTGTCTTATCTGTGCAAGTGTGCATTTTTCATGGCCCTTGTGGTAAGACGTGGGGGCGCCCTCTTTTCCCTTTGTCTTGTCCCTAGTAGTTGAATGATGGCTGCAGAGATTAGTGCTAAGTGTGTGGTTATCAACAGAATCTACAACCACCCTTGCTTTAGCAGGAACTAAGAGCCAAGATCTACTGAATAGAGATAGGATACTGACTAAAGATGGGATTTTTGTATTTTTTGAACTACAACCAGAAATCTGCAGGGATCACTCCAGCTAGAAGTCTGGGAGTTTTAGCCCCCTCCTCTACAAGCCTTCTTAAAATGTTTGCTATTACTTACAGCTGGTGTACAAATGAAAAAGGCTCCCTCCATTTCTGAGTTTCAAGGCAAAGAAGCAATTCCAAGACTAAATTTCACCGGGATAATGATGCACGTAATCAACAGGAAAAATACAAATTGAGCTGTTGTGTTGGGAAGACAGCTTTGCTTGGGTGAATTTGCTTTAACATACCAGACAGGAGTCAGGAGAGAAGAGGAAACTAAGAATCAGCCTATGTTTGCAGCTTATTGAGGCAGCTTTTGCTGTGACTCTCCAGATTTGAAGGAGGCACAGCTATTGCAGAACTACCTTAATTAAAAAGCTGCAAACAAGGAGTGATAACCAGTTTTCTTTTCTCTCTCTCCCATGTAGTCAGATAATGTGAATGGACTTCCAAAAGTGGTCTTTGTAAATGATGGCCTATTGCCCGTTTCTCCCATACCTTTTTTTGTTTGTTTACTGGTACTTATTGAGGGATAACTTCCTTCCTTAGGTAGTATGCAAAGTCCAGTGACTTATAGCCTTTAGGTGTATTAAAATGTTAATTAGAGATAACTTGCCTTCTTTGATCTGCGAGTAAGGATTTGTTGTTGTTTTTTAACTGCAACTATAATAGTAACTAACCACTGCACTGGGAGCCAGTGGTACTGTAGAGAAAGTTTTGGAATAGGACATGGAAGAGTTAGGTTCAAATGCCTGTTCAATTGTGTAAACTCATTGGGGTGTTTGCAGCAACGGCAGATCACTCACCAAAGATCTCATACTCCTCTGATGAGTTGTCATAGATTGGAAGCAACCTCATAGCATAACTACTAGAAAGCTTGAGCTGAGACTTTAACTAATTCGTTTTAAAAAGTAACTTTCTGAGCTCCAGATTTCTATGAGGTTAATTTGAAACATCTGTTAAGTCACTGATTCTGCAAAGGAAGTATCTTGGTAGAACAGAAGTGGCAGATTATCTTGCCTTGAGATGTGTTGTCATGCCATTGCATGAAAACTTCTGCTGAAAGAGTTCAGGATCACTCCTATGCCCTCTGCAACCTCATGCTCTACCTTCTACCTACAAACTATAATTGATTCAAGTTAAAATTATCTACTATGTTTCTTTGTCTTATATACTATGTTTCAAGTGTCTTTGTGAAGAGAGGAGCCTCATGGCACAGGGGTTAAACTGCTGTGCTGAAGCCACAACTGTGCTCAAGACCCAGGGGGTTCAGTCCCAGGTAGCTGGCTCATGGTTGACTCAGCCTTCCGTGATCCTTCTGAGGCTGGTAAAAAGATAATCACATAACATGTAGCCTGCATAATCAAATTGTAAACTGCCCAAAGATGGCTTTAAGTGTTATGAGGTGGTATATAAGCAGCATGCTTCCTTTTTTATTCTAATGGAAGAAAGTGTTCGGCTGAATAGGAGCATTCGTATGAGAATTCTCAAGGCAATTCCTAAGGCAACAGAACTTTCGTGCATCAGAGCATGAAATGAAATTTCAAGGGTCAGGCAGGACAAGCAGTTTATTCTGCTATCGGTGTTTTTTCATGCCTCTTCAAACTCGGGGGTCATTTCCTACATCCTAGCGTGTTTTGGTGACTATATTTTTCTACATGTTAACTATGTCAAGATTTGTACACTTTGCTCTTGTTTGTTCCCCAGTTTAGATCTACCTCATACTGTTTTGAAACAGTATCTGAAGTTCCTTTTGAGAAATGGGACTAGAAAGTAAAGAAATTAGAGTAAAGAAAATGGAGTAAAATATAAAGAGTAAAGAGGGTGATAGAGTTGCTGCTATAATGATGTTTTAGTTTAAGAGTAGCTCCGGGCTGTTCACAGGCTTGTATGTGTTTTCTACCACAGTGTTCCCTCTTGGTGCAATGGAACAAGGAATATTTATGTAACCAGGGTTAAACAATTCAGAAAGCAGCATAAAAAGCCCACTTGCACAAAGCATGGTTTGTTGGGGGAAAGCAACCTACAAGAGCTGCAAGGGCTGGGTGGGGAGAGTGACAGGGAAAAAGAAAGATATAGTCTGGCGAATGACATGGAAAGCAGAGTATTCTGCTTACATGGAAGCTGTGAGTAGGAAGAGGGGCATGGAAATTGAACACATCAACCCACAAATCTGAATTCTGGTAGTTTGTGGGAGTGTTTTTACCTGAAAGAAAAAAAGACTGAAGAGTTGCATTTCTCTTTTGGGATGGCAGACATTGCTTAACTTGAGGGAACATTTATTCCATAGGTTATGGTTATTCTTTAAAATATATATATTGATGATAAGGGAAATGAGAGGATGAAAATCATAGATGACCTTTAAAAGAAATGTCAAACGGCCTGAAAGAGTAGCTCAAATCTCTGTGTGGAACCTTTCTGCTATGACTGTCTGAGCTGCACTTGTAAAACTTTAGGGGCAAGTATGGTATATCCGTGTTTCAGGAACATCCTCCCACATGCGAGGTTACAGGACAAAGCTATTTCTTTCCCCTCCTCCTTTTCTAGCCCTAAAAAAAGAAGCAATGAGGGAGAGACAGGCATTCTTTGCATGATATTAGCACAAAGAACTGCAGCAGTGGGGGCTGATTTGGGGAGTGGAGGGGGACAGAGAAGGGTTTGAGAGCTGCATCTGGCTTATGAGGAGCATGTTTCTCACTCCTGGTTGTCTCTGAATGTTGGAAAGGAACTGGTAAAGAAGAGGGGATCATGAATGAGGCGGCCAGTGTATTGTAGTCCCAACCTGTCCCTAAGATTGCTTTCAGAACAGAGGTGGGTAGTATGGTTTACAGGTATTCCAAAGGCACCCCAGTCAGACTTGTGATATGGGATGCCTTCCCCTTAGATGCCATGTCAGAAAGGCTGCAGAAACGAAGCACAAATAACATGGCAGGTTCTTTTCAGATAAACAGACTCAGCTGATTGCTTGGGATTGGGAAGCATCTCCTCGATCCAAGCAGCTCTTCGGTCAACAGAAGAGGACAGCCTTTGATTAAACCTACCCGGCAATTAAGATCGAGCCGGGGGGCCTTTTGAAAGAGCCATCCCTCAATGAGGTGACAGGGATGGCTTGTAGACATAGGGCCTTCTCGGCAGCTGTCCCCAAACTATGGAATGTCCTCCCGATTGAGATCTGCCTGGCGCCAACATTGATGACATTTCGGCGCCAAGTAAAAAACTTCCTGTTCCAGAAGTTTTTTAATTGATACAATATAGACTATGGGTCCTCTGATGGCAATTTTAGTGTAATGATTTTAGTGTAAGGTTTTTATTATTGTTTTGATTATTTATTGATATTCTGTTTTTAACTGTTTTAATTCTTTTGATTGTAAGCCGCCCAGAGAGCTTTGGGTAGTGGGCGGCGTATAAGTTGTAAAAATAAATAAATAAATAAATAATAAATAAAATATGAAGCAGCAGCTCCTTGCCAGCTCTTTCGTGGGGTGGGGTGGTGGAGTGATAGCCACCCCTCTAGAGGTCCATGAGACGCGCCAGTCTCTCGGCAGGGAGAGTGAAAGGAGGCGAGGCCCACAGTTCACATTCCCTTTGTTCACAGCATCCAGCCTCTAGCCTTGGGAACTGACTGACGGCAGTTTGCAAATGGATGTGCTTGGCTGGGAGCCTGCCGTTCCCTTTGTCCAGGCGGTGTCGGGGGTCTAATAGGGAAGCCGGAGCGTGTCATCCCTGACGGCCTGAGCTTCCAAGCAGGAACATGACGGGCAACCTTTCAGACAATATCCAACATGCACATTCAAGGCCCGGCCTATTCTTTTTCTAGACACTTGGGGGTGATGGTTTCCACTAGCCCGTTTCCAGGTTTGCTGCTTGGGGGGAAACACAGAAGCCAGAAGAGGGCCCTGGCTTTTTCCGACACACACACACACACAAAACACCTCAGTGCTTGGAAGGGAGCAACTCTTCAGAAATGATTAGCACACCCGTATGTGGAGAGAAGAATGATGACAGGCATTAAATTAGTGTATTTAATCTGAAAATGAGAGGCGGGGGGGGAGGTATCCTGAAGGTAGCCTATAGGAGGCATGTTCTTTACTTCTAACTTTCTCACTGTAGTGCATCTCTGAACATCCCAGTTCTGAAAGGAAAACGTTGATTTAATGGAAACAGGCTCTTGGAAAACCACTGTTTGGTCATCGAAAAGGTTTGCAGCCTTCATAGCTGCAATTAACTAAACATTCCCATAGGTTTGGAAAAGGGCAAGTGTACTACCTGCCCTCTGTCAGAGACAACAGAAAGATAATCACCTTCATATGGCAGGGGTTGGATGAAGTGAGAGCTTGGGGCCTGCCCTGTTTTACATCATTACAGTTAGCTCTAGAAATCTGGTGGCAAACTGCTGAACTAAGAGGGCATGTTACACAAACAAGCACCATGTGGTTACCGGAAACGGGAAACGGGAAGTCAATAAGAAGGGATGTCTAACCATGTCCTCGGTGGCTAACTGGAGGTATATGAAATATAATTGTGGCCACATTGGGACACCTAGTGGCCACCCACATAATGCAGCCCATCGAGGACATGATAATTATAAAAATTCAGCGTGAAACGTTGGAAGAGAACAAGAGTGAGAACAGGCAAATCTGCAAATCTCTATTAAGGGAGACATAGCGACATAACGTTACGCTAAGCAGAAAATTAAAATATCAAGATAAGCGACAGAAAATTAACAAAGACAGCATAACAGAAAAAGTGGTTCAGCAAGTGCGGAGGGCAGAATCGATTTCCAAGAATAAGAACAGTGCGGAGAGCTGACTGGAATCAGCTGATGACCTCATCAGCTTTATGCAGTATAACTTACAGTAACAGAATTTTAGCCCATACTGCTGCAGTTGAGCAGAAAGAAAACTCAATAAATGTGACATCCCTTCATGTCTTTATGAGTTTCCGTGATTTATCTGGGGATTTGAATTCGAGTCTCAAAATTTCTAGTTCAGCACTCCAATTGTTTGCATGACACTGGTTCTGCCTGCCTGCCTGCCTGCCAGTCCACCCACCTGTCTCTTCTGACGCATACATTACACACAGATCCACAAGTACTCACAGGTCCTGCCAAAGCTCATTCTAGCTTCAGTGTTTGGGCAACTGCTTGTACGCAGCAACATGGCTCCCAATGCTGAAAGCAAGAGGAAAGCCTTGGTGTAACTGTATTCCAATGCATATCTGAATTCCTAGTTGTTTTAAGTTCTCCTTGGTCCTGCTGTATGTAGTATGTACAGTAATGGGCCATCTTACCGGTGAACACATTGTACCATGTTTTAGCTTGGATCTATTTCATTGCTTAAAAAAGAAAATCCTGGTTCACAATTCCTTGAGTAGTTTATTCATAATCTGCCACAAAGCAGGCTCATGATTGTGTTTTATTATAAGCAGACTTAAAAGTGAAATATGTTCCCTTGTTCCCTTGCAAGAGTTTCTAAATGTAGGGTTTTTCTTATAATTTCAAGAAAGCGACTAGTTGCACTGCGATGACCAAGGATTGCTAACTATTTATTTACACATTTATTATCTGTTCTATTCTAAGGGTAAAGAATGAGCTGGAACTATAAAAGCTGAGCCTGCAGGAAGCCCCATCAGTCTCTCCACACTTCTGCTGTCACCCCTATTGTACAGGAAACATTATTCAAACGGCAGGCTCTGAACTCCCAGGTAACTGGGACAGCATGAGATCAAGTATATTCTTCATCGACCTTTTTGTTGCGATGGGAAGAAATGAACTCACTTTGCTTTCATCTTGCTAGGTCCTCACATCACCCAGTAGGTGAGGTGGCCTTGGCCAAACTCTTTGATACAACACTGACCTTTGGAGCCATAAATTTTCTACCTCTCCGACAAGGGTGGTGGTTTCTTTCAAAACTCTCTTCATCTTGCCATTAAAAGGGTTGAGGCACTTTCTAAAATGAAAGAGGATGAAGAAAGCCTTAGGCATCTCTGGGCTCTTTTTGAAATATGTTTTTCAGATTAATTCACATAGTTTAGGATTGGTAAACATCCTTCAGTAATAACTTCCAGTCCCAAACGTACATCCCCATGAGGCTGAATATTAAAACTTGTCCTGTAGCAATGCTATGTATTTAAATGGTGCTTTCAGGGAACTTTGTGTACGTTACAGCAACTTTTGTAACTTACATTTTTATTGATATTCAAATATTTACTGGTGGAATAGTGACTTGCCTAAGATGTGTTCATGCCAGAGATGAAATTTTATTTGAGATGGAAAGCAGTCTTTTGGCCATGGGGCTGGGGAATTTAACATCACATGATCAGAATCCCACTCTTTGCACCCATTTCGAAATCTACCCCATTCGTTTTCTTCAACCCTCTGGAGTAGATATGGAGACAGTAAGGCCGGGATCTGGCAAGTGGGGGGGGGGGAAGCAATCACTCCCTTCTAATTCTGCCGACAGAAGTTATTTTCTACCACTCTGCTGCTCACAAGATATAGTCCTAATCAAAGGGAGATTACAGAAATGATCAAAGCTAAAATACTGGGTCACTGTGAGTCAAAGTAGATTGTACTGCTAACGCCATTAGAAGCCAAGTTTCTTCAGCTGATAAAATGCATCTATTTATCCTATTATTCCTCAGTCTACACATTTGTAAATGAACTTCCTTTTGTTTGTTTTTTGGAAGATATTGGAAGGAATGGATGGGCTTTATTTGTCGGTCTGATTGCTCAGACATGGAATTTTGAAGGACCTATATCGCTAGTGGAAAAAAAACAATAGCAAGAAATAAGCATTTTTGTACTGTAATTTGACTTACAGTAGGACCCTGGTATCCACTGGGGATTGGTTCCAGGCCTACCCGTGGATAATGAAATCTGTGGATAAGAGAGAACGCCACCCCCCAACTGCTGTTTCGTGAGAGTAGCTTGCTTTCTGGTTGCAGTTTTGAGACAGTAGCTTGCTTTTTGACTGATTTTTGTGACAGTAGCTTGCTTTACACTGCTGTTTTATGAGAGCAGTTTGCTTTACAGCTGCTGTCTGTGACAGTAGCTAGCTTCGCGGCTGCTGAATTATTATTTTTTCTGCAAACCGTGGATAACTGAATCAGTGGATAATGAATCATTGGATATGGGGGACATACTGTATATGAGTTTTTACACCATTGGAACATTTTAGATGTCAGATGATATATTTGGATTTCAGTCTATTCCCTGAGGCTGCAATCCTAAAAAACCTTTGAATAATGGACTGTACACAAGAGTTTTGCCTGAGCTCATAAAACTTTCTCAACATTATAGCAGCTATGTAGCTGTTATTGGGACACATTTTTCTAAAATAAATAACATTAAGTTAAGCAATATCCTCTTATTAATTGAGGATTTTTTGATGTAACATAAATGGAAAACCAAACTCTGACCCAATGTTTCAAACAGGCATCAAAATAAATTCATGCCATTAATAAAATGTCACGGTTTAGGCATGCCAGTTGCATGCCAGGAAAGGTGTACCCAACCACACCTCTTGAGGATGGGGGTACAACCTTCATAGTTTGGCCAACCCTCGACCTGCGGCCATAATTTTGACCATCAGGTCAAGAGTTGTTTCCCAGAACATCAGCAATTGTCTTTCTCCTTATGTCAGGATACTCTTGAAACATTACATAAGGATAATTAAGTCATGAATAAGGGTCAGCCTGGACAAATAAATCAATTGGATCATTTGAGCACCGTCTGATTGAGCAAAAACAAGGGGTTCTGCCATGCCTGTTACTGTGGCGGTTGATGTTAACGGACTTTGTTAACATTACGTCCAAAGGCAGCAAGTGGGAAAGCTTTGTGAGGAATCAAAAGCTGAGCAAAGAGACATGGGCTTTAATTGTCCAGCTTTATTTCTGAAATAAAGGCATGCGGGGCATCAATTTAGCTGACTTTAATGGAGCACAAAACTGAAGCTGTTCTTTAGCATGCTAATTGAGTTTGAAGAATGTTGTGTATGGCTTTCAGAGAACAAGGACCCAACATCGCCCATGCCATAGTGCAGTGCAATCTTCTCTGGTTAGTGCAGGTCATGTAATGAACGCAATGTACCTGATGAGTTAAACCTTGGACTAGGTGGGAAATAAGTTGTAGAAATTCAACAGATGGCCCATCTTAAAGCTTTCATGTTCAAAGAGACTGCAGAAATCAAGGTCATTAATTGAAACAGAGAATTTGGTTGTACATAAAGGGCAGCTGAGTAAAAGGTGTATTTATATTATTATTTTTATTTCCAAAGCACCAAACAGGCTACCATTTACTCAGACATCAAAGTCTTTCTTTTAAAAAAAAGACTGCTTTCGAAAAAGAACCTGTGTCGGAAAAGCAATCTATGCAGACATCAGTCAAAAATTAAATGGTTTGGGGGATAAAAGGCTACTTTGTTTGAGCTGTCAACAGAGAAATGGCTCAGAGCATATATAGACTTTCTTTCTTTCTCTTTCTTTCTTTCTTTCTTTCTTTCTTTCTTTCTTTCTTTCTTTCTTTCTTTCTTTCTTTCTTTCTTTGGAATCATGTTGAAATTTGCTAGTTCTGAAAATGTATCATGTTGAAGAAACCTATTGTGTTTCTGATTTTTAGAGGTACCATGTACTCTACAGACCAGTTTAAAAGAGGGGTTGACAACTGGAAGCTGTCCCAATGTTGTTAGATTGCAATTGCCAGTCATTGGCTTACTATGCCCCTGGTCACTGTTCAATTTCTGCCTATGAAAGAGCAATAGTCTTGCTGAAAATCAATATACAAAAAAAATGAATGCTTTGTTTTTTTCTTCTTATTCAACTTTTTCTGCCTTCCTTTATCTCACTGATTTTCAGGAAATCTGTAATTCATGCTATCTTGTAACAACAACAACAACAACAACAACAACAACAACAACAACAACAACAACAACAACAACAACAACAACAACAACAACAACAACAACAACAACACTGGAATTCAAAGGGATGCCAGAGATCAAAATACAGAACTGGAAAAGTAACAAAATACAGGGATCTGGCAATCGAAAGACCTCACTGGTGGATGAAACACACTTCAATGGTCCCCACAATCATTGGAGCTTTTGGAACAAGACCAAGAAATTCCATACAGTATTACAAGCAGTTACCATCAGAGCTACAGAAAATATTAGGAACAGCATATGCACTATGTCAATATTTAACAGAAACTTCAGGTTTGGGTTAAAATTGTATCTATTATGTAATACCAGGCAAAAATTTTATAATTGTGATTGCCTGTGTCTGGTGTTTTTGAATAATAATAAAGCTGGCTAGTATCCTATTGCATAGGCACATGCGTTCAACAAGATCAATGCCACTGACTATGGCAGATTCTGGCTAATTATAGAGTTCCTTTTTTTTAACTTCAGGAGACACATGACTTTAATGGATGCCAGCTAAGACACACCTCAAAATAAGAAATGCAAC
This sequence comes from Phrynocephalus guinanensis, assembly GCA_037367245.1. Lineage (NCBI taxonomy): Eukaryota > Metazoa > Chordata > Lepidosauria > Squamata > Agamidae > Phrynocephalus > Phrynocephalus guinanensis. The sequence continues at coordinate 110,237,924 of CM074733.1, read as the reverse complement.
TCTTTAATTAGTCACAATCTGCTCCTGCTGGTGATGTCATTGCCATTGTTTAGGTGAGATATACAGCAGGATAGTGGCCACAATTTCATAACCCAGGAAACTGTTTCATGATATTGCAGTTCACATGGTTGGAGCTGTACTTAATAAATTACAGCAGACGCACAGAAATGAGTGGGAGAAATAAATCATGACCAATTTACATTCCATTGAGAGTAGTGCATCTGTTCTAGCCATAACTAAGTCTAGATTCAATCTAGGGTTGTCAGGTTGTCCATCTGTTTTGTTTCATCAGCAGTGGCTAAAATCTCAGAGCCCCGGCACAAGGCACTGGAATTGGGTGGCAGCCACAACCCAGCATCGCAGCTGCCGCCTCCAAACTGCTCCTGCCTTCTTCCCCTCCTCCGTTAGTGGCGGCTTCGGTGAGGCCAGCTCAGAGCACCTGGAGCTGGTCCTCGGCCTCACCGAAGCCGCCGCTGCTGCCGGAGGAGAAGAAGGGCCGGGAGCTCATGGCTGGCCTCACTGGTTAGACAGTCGGCTCAGTCTTGTAAAAAATCTGGCTGCAGAAGTCTGGTCCGCAATGGAAGCACTTTAGTTGGGGAGCTGTAAAGTTGTGGGACTCTAATGGTAAGCATAGAGTTGTTCAGAACTTGGAACGTCAGGTTAAAAATCAGTAAAACTTAAATGTTAGACATTGTTGCTATGAACATTAAAAAGTGGAGGCATATAACTTGTGGACTATAATTCCACTGCCTCCTCCTCTCTTTGAAGAGACATTTCATTTACATCCCCAGAAGGAATCTCCTATCCCAGTCAAATTTTTGTTAAATTGCTGTTTTCGGAGGTCTTTTTCATCATTTGGAATGGATTAATCCGCTTTCCCATTACTTTCTATGGGAAACGTTCATTTGACTTACATCATGTTTGACTTAAGTCTAGACCACTGGAACGGATTAATGACGTAAGTCAAGGTTCCACTGTACTGGGATTCTCCAGTATTTTTTCTTCCTTTTAAACTGTTCTGATTTAACACAGATTTATTAAAGTATTTATTCCTGAATAATGATTGAAGTTCCTTGTGGTTTACTTTAAATTTGGGGAGATGCCTAGATATTTGTATATTTTCTGTTATCTAAGCATTAAATAAGATGCTTATTGATAAACTCCTAACTGGTGCCTTCTGATAATTTGCCTCTTTAGATGTGGACAATGGCACACACACCAACAACTACAACGTCCAAAAGACTTCTTCCATGCAAAGACATTCCTTCTTTTAAAAACATGATGTGCTTATAAAGTAGTTAAAAGTGTCAAATATATTTGCATCTTTCAATGCAAGGCTGATATGACAACAATATCAACAGGAATAATATCGCCATGCAACAGCAGTACATTTGCATGGTACAAATGTTACCACCATTATATTAATTTGCTATACAATCATTTATATATAACAATTCTGATTCATTTGCTGTAGCATAATTATCATGAATTTATTGCAAAGGAAAGCATTTTTTCTTTGCTGATATTGTATATATTCACTAGAAATTTAGCAAATAGTAGCAATTCAATTCTTTATGTTTTAGAAAACATTGAATATGAATGAAATATCACATCTGTTACAAAACAGATGTGATACTTTATGAATTTTGATCCAAAAAAGTAAACTGAAGAAAGACAATACTAAGTAAGGTTTTATTTTGTCTGGGCTGGGTCTCCCCATACAGACACACACACATTCTAATTAATCCCTTTTAATATTTTCCCTTTGCTTTTAATCCTGAGAACGTTTTCTTAGATTAGAGGCACTCTTTAATTTATACCTCAAACGCGCTGGAATGCTCTCATAAGAATATATGTAAAAGGGAGAGTGGGGCAAATAACATAACATGAATATAAAGCATTGAAAATCATTATAGGTAAGATATTGTATGACACACAAACTTTTCCCAATGAATTATAAAGAATCTATGGGAAACATATCTATGCATCCTCATAAATTACCAGCATTTGTTAAGAAAGGTGTAATGGATTATGTTGAAAGATGAAGAGAGCTTATATACCATAACCAATCAGCTTTTTTCTTAAAGGTCAGGACATTCTGTCTGGGTCCACTTGAGTTTTTGATTCTGCCTTTGCACTATTCATGGGCACAATGTAACTGTCAGTCTCAACAACAGCCTCCAGATCCACTGGCTCCACTGCTCACAGGGTAAAACACAATATTTCACATCCACAAAACAATTCAGTGTCTGCTTCAGCAAACCATATGATTGCCATGGGGAGCAATATTGACACACCCTACTGAGCTCTCTTAAGGGGACACTTAAAAGGGCTGGACTTTTCAGAAAAGAGAAAGGAATACAGTCTTGCTATTCTTTTCTATTACTAAGTTACCAAACAGCATTTTAATGTTTGATCTTCGTAGGACAAAGTCCAATGCAAATGTCCCCATCTCCCACGCTCTCCTCCGCCGCCTCCCCATCCCCATTTCTCATCTCACTGGTTGGTGACAGTTATACTGCTTTACAAAATGTCCCAAGTCACTAAGAAGGTAGCTTGATAGATATTAGGAAGAATTTAGCAGCACGACTGATTGCCTGTTCAGATTCCCCCAGTGAGTGTTTATCATAGTGTATCTGTTATTCATTTATATTTCCAAGATAAATCATGGGACTGGCATGGATTTGCATGTAGATGAGGTCATGTGGCTTGCTTTCTGGAGGCTTGCTCGCCAAGGTCTCAGTTTTTTGCTATAAAGGCATACTGAAGCAGATTCAGCTGAGACAGGAGTAGCTCATATCCTGGGAGGCCAAGGAAAGGCTGGGAATTTGAATTCTCTTACTCTGTCTCCAGGGAGACTTGCCAGAGGAGATTCCCAGGAGAAAGTTGCGGCTTACAGGGGTCTGTGCTTCTGCTGCTGTGCATCCCTGGGTAAGCTGCATGGTTCTAGAAGTCCATCAAAAGGAAGGATGGGTAAACTACTTCTAGCCAATTTTATGTACAGACAACTCTGGAGATTTGCCCAAAGTGAGAAACAAAATTATACCACAGTGGCCAAAATCCTATCCATTGGTCACACCAAGGGCATACACTGTAGCAGCAAATTGTCACTACTTAATGAACCACCACTCGTACTCCTCATGACATGCCAGTCACATGGGCATTGGTGTGCCCTGAGGGAAATAAGCAGTAACTCATGTGCCAGCAGAAATTCACTGCTGTGATTGATGCAATTGCACCCAGACTGGAGTGACTAACCAATAGGCTTCTGGCCATGAGGATTATTATTATCAGAAGGATTCTGTGTTGGCTAGTAAGGAAACCCTGATTTCCACTATGTCAGGCATGTCCAAACTTTGGCCCTCCTGATGTTTTGGACCACAACTCCCAGAAATCTAAGCTTAGATTGCCAATGACAAAGGACTGTGGGAGTTGTGGTCCAAAACATCTGGAGGGCCAAAGTTTGGATATGCCTGCACTATGTAGACGAACAACAGGGGAAGAAGGCTGGGACTGGTGGAACCAAGTGCAGATTAGCATGTACTTGGATATGATTTATGAACATTGCCCAGAATCCGAGCGGTGTGCATTTGCTGACAGAAGAAGCCCTGTCATAGCAATGAATCAGGAGGAAGTGCTGCTCCTTCCCAGAAGCTTTTGGGTGCCTTCATTGTTTGACCTGGGGAGCGGGGCTGGGGGCTGGGAAAGTCTCCTGAGCAGAGTTCTGAGGAGAGGAGGAAGAAAAAGCAGCCTTGCTGCAGTTGTACAAAGGCTGTATGGAAAGCAGCCTTCTGCTAGATCTGTTGAGGGAGCTTCTTCCCTTAGTGGATAGAGATGAGCACGAATAAAAAAATTGGTGTTTTGGTTTTTTTGTTTGTCATTGAGAGGTCTGTTTCGGTTCATTTCCGTTTGTCACGAATTTTTGGAAAACTTTCATTTCTGTTTTTCGTTTTTCGTTTGTTGTTTCTACCCGCTTTTTGCGCAAATTTTAAAGCATTTCCGTGAGCGGGTGTCCCCCAACACCCCAGACCAGAGGGAAAACACTAAAAAGATGGATACTGGCAGAGACACAGTATAGACTAGGTACGCAGTGAGGCTGCAAAGGCAGCAGCGGGCGTTGCCCAGGGTGCAAGGCAGCCGCAGAGTGACTGCACTGTGGGGCAAGGGAGGGTACTCACCGAGAGGTACGCACACACACACACAGGGAGGCTGCAGGACTGAAGCTAGAGTCGCAGAGACAGCAATCCCACACTAACTCCCACCAGAGACTGCAAGGAGGACGGGGGCTGCCAGAGCTTTTTATGCCCTCTGTGGCTGCCAGACCTGCCCAGTCTGCAACCTGGGCATGCTATTGGTTGAACATGATCCCATCACATGGCTTGCCTCCATTTTGTGGCTGGTGTCGATATCCATTTTAAAGGGAAAAGAAAAATACATCGCAATGGGAGAAAGACAAAAACAAACGTTTTAAGGACCCCAACCCCCTGGTAGGTAACAATTTCAAATAATTATTGCATTATTGCTGCGTTTTTACAGATGTCCAGGGTGTTTTAATACCCAAGAAATCAATCAATATTAGGCATCTGGGAGCCATTTTGGGTCGATGTCCCCTAACTCCCCTTAAAGGGAAAAAATACAGTGATCTGAGAAAAGACATAAATGCGCCTTTTAAGGACCCCAACCCCCCTGGTAGGTATTATCAGACAATATAAATAATTATCGCTGCGTTTTTACGAATGTCCAGGGCGTTTTTTAACATTTAAAACAGCTCATTTCATTGCGCGTCACCATTAATGGAAACGAAACGTAACGAACACAATTTTCGTGGTTCTGTTTGTTTCGTTGCATTTTCATCACAATTTTCGTTTGTCGTTTCTTTACGTAACAGAACGACTAATGAATAACAGAAATGAAAAAAATGTTCATTCCGTGCCCATCTCTATTAGTGGATGTTTCCAGAGAGATCCTGGTCACAGGAAGTGTTGCACTAAGCATTCTCACCTAATCTGACTCTATGAAAAACTCTTTTTTTGTGGCAGTTGAAGATGGTCTTGTAAAATCTGGTGAGAAGCTTTTACTGACTTCACACTTCTTAATGAATTAAAAACCTAGATCTCACAAACCGGGGTTATTTGCATCAATTTAAGACGATTAATTTACAGTCCTAGTTGTACAATTAGGGAGAAGAAGGCAGCTCATGCTAAGCTATTGGTGGACAGAGGTGTGTGTATACCAGGTTGCCTGTCTTGTATTCCCTGACCTACCATGCTCTTGCCCTGAGATGCAGTGGAAGATATTGCTGGAAAAAAATTAAGAATCTTGCAACTAACACTGGGCTTCAATGGAAAGGCATCTTCCTAAATAGTACATCTTCTTTCTAAGAGTAGGAGTATAACAATTTGCTGATCTAAACTACTTCTTCAAAGCTGCTTTAGCTCCAATGGGGAAGAAAGTGAGGCACCATACTTGGGTTTTTCCCCCTTCCCAGAAGATCCAGAACTTGGAAAAAATGTGTTAAAATGATTGTCACTATCATTGCTTGTTCTTTTCCACCTAATAATAGTGCTTGCTTCATGAGGTGGCTTGGGTGAGGTGGGGGGTCCTGCTCCATTTTAATAGGGGGGGGGAACCCTCTCTGTTGCTGCGAAGCTGCCTAGATGCCCTAAGCACATCCAATCTCCCCTGACTTCGGAAGCTAAGCTGGGTCGGCCCTGGTTAGTACTTGGATGGGAGACCACCAGGGAATATCAGGTGCTGTAGGCGCCTGGAGTAGGAACTGGCAAACCACTCCAGTCTTCCTGCCAAGAAAACTCCATGGACATGGAGTCACGAAGAGTCGGTCACGACTGTAAGGACACAACACACACACTGTTGCTGCAGATAAAACATTCTTTGCCACAGACCAGGAAGTGTGAGGTACACCCAGATGAGATTATCTCATTAACAGTTGCCATGGTGGGACCCATCAGATAGGTCAACAGGAATGGGAGGTGGCTTAATCACCATGCCTATGAGTTTGTTGCTTCCCCACGGAATTGGGACCATACTGGCAGCTGTTGGAGCATTTCAGCTGATTAGTGATGATCTGCTCATCCCATTCCAAGGCTTTTGCGTTCCTGTGAAGTTGAGGATTAAAAGGGCCATTTGGGTCACCTGTTTGAGGAGACACAAAAGTATATACAGAATGGTGAAGCGAATGGGAACAGTGATCTCGGGTGACGGACAAAGTCCTGTGGAATCACCCACAGAGAGAGTGTGGGTTGAGTGTGCTAAAGATCACCCAGCGTGTGCTAGTGATTGCACAGAATCCCCATGGCAAGAGGCACGTTCTGAAGGGAGGGGGTATATGGTACCTAAGTGAAAGATGAGCACCTTGACTATTTGGAGATTGGAGAGGATGGTTACTTGAGAAATTTCCTAAAGCAGCTGCTAGCATAAAAAAAAAGAATTTTACATACTTTTCTGCATTCCATAGAAATTCAGTGTGGTTTCCCCTGAACTTGTTATACTTGCTGGAGAATGCAGTTACACTAACTTGCTGCACTTTCACAGTAGCTCCTGATCCTCTACCTATACCAGTGGTAGTGAAGCTTTGGCACTCCAGATGTTTTGGACTGCAACTCCTACGGTCCTTTGTCATTGGCATTCTAGGCTTGGAATTCTGGAACTTGTGGTCCAAAACATCTGGTGTGCCAAAGGTTCACCACCACTAACCTTTATTTTCCTGGGTGAACCTGACAAGCGGGGAAGGAAACAGAGGCTCCTATTTCTCATATATTGGGCAGATGGACATATGGTGTTGGGGGAATGGACATGCCAGGTGAGAGAGAAGCAGAATAGATTTTTGAAATCTATCCCATGTTTTAGTCTTACCTCCATCTCTCAAGTTCCAGGTCGTCCTGTCAGGCCACCCTCCAGTCTTCTGGTATTGCTGCTGAATGCCAGGTCAGCCAATTATAAAACACTCCCACCATCCATGAGTTGATGGTGGATGAAGGGCCTGACCTGGCATGTATTACTGAGGCCTATGTGGATGAACTGGGCTGGGTGGCCTTGTCTCAGCTCTGCCCCTCAGGACACTCATCCTAGCCCCAGCATAGCCTGAAAGGCTGGGATGTGGGTGAGGAGTTACCATCATCATTAAGGCCTCTCTCACACAAGGAAATCTATCCAACCCTAGCACAGGTTTGGATGGTATGTGTATTTTATACTAGAGTCGGGCACGACTAGCACACATGTGTATGGGGAACCTTTACCTTTTTATTTTATACTGATGCAAAGAGACTGAACAGGGTTGCTGCTGGTATACCGCTGTTCAGCAGCTACTCTGGGTATACCCAAGGCTGCTGTTCTGGGGACACCAGGAAAAAAACCTGGCTCTATACAAGATACTTGGGGTTGTTATGTGTTGTTTGAATGGCTGTATGGCCTCCTAACTGCACCTACCTATTGCCTCTCTCTCTCTCTCTCTCTCTCTCTCTCTCCACCTCCCTCTTGCTTCTGGCTGCTTACTGTTCCATTGTTGGACCCACCATGCCATTTGGATCAAGACAAAGAGCAGAGCACCACAATCTTTCTTGCTTCATGAGCTCTGGCTGCAGCAGCACAAAGATAGAAGGAGGGTCCCCCTTCAGCACAATGACTGAAGCAAACCATTGCCTGCCCTGTTCCCGTGACATTGTAAGGGCCAGTGCCACATCAGTGACATCACAAAGCACACAGCCCAAGCTTCACTCTCAAGTTTTGCTCTGAAGTTTCACAGAATGGGAAGCAGTGGACTGCTAGATGCATTTAAAAATCCATACCTCCTGCTAAAACATTGTAGTTACCTTATTTAAACTGCAACTTTAAATACATCATTTCTTAAAATATTTTCATTCATTCATTCATTCATAAAATATATTTTCTTTCTGTTTCAGAGCTTTCATTGCTTTAATCTTGCTTTTTAAAGCTTAAGAACCAGTTACTTACCTATAAAGGTGCTTCTACAAGTGGACCTTCGTGAAGCCACACAGATGGGTTTCTCGATACGCATGCGCAAGGCTCTGGACTTTCCAAGGAACAAAAAGGACATTAGTCTCCTCCCTCTACTACTGTGCACGAGTAAGAGGCTTCCTGCCCAAACGCCTCAGTTCCCTCCCAGCCGCATCGTGTAAGGTGAGTACCAGACAGTGTGATGAATGGAGGGGAGGAGGGTGGGTGCTGTGTGGCTTCATGAAGGTCCACTCAAAGAAAAATCTTTACAGGAAAGTAGCTGGCTCTTCTTCTTCATGGCCTTTGTGAAGCCACACAGATGGGTAATTACAAGCAATACTCACAGGATGCTGGGCAGTCACACAGTCTTAAAAGAGGGGACTGCTCTACAAAAGGCCGTGGCAGACTTAATTCAGGTGTAGTGCCTCACGAATGTAAGAGGCTGTGACCAGGTGGCCGAGTTATAGATGTCCCGTAATGGAACACCTCTAAAAAAGACAGCAGATGAAGAGACTGTTCTGGTAGAATGTGCTCTAACAGTACAAGTTAAGTCCTGTTTAGAAAGCTGATAAGACAACTTAATACCTGAAACTACCCAACAGGCGAAATGGTGAGATGAAACAGGGGACCCTTTAGAATGAGGGTCATAACAGTTTTCTACTGTGCTGAAAGGGCTTAGTCCTAGAAACATAAAAGGCTAGTGCCCTACGAACATCCAGCGTATGGAAATCTCATTTGACCTGAGTTGACGGATTAGAGAAGAAAGTAGGTAATGAAATTGGTTGTGAAACATGGAAAATAGAAACAGCCTTTGGCAGGAATGTGACATCTGGATAAGCAACCACTTTATCCTGATAAAATTGTAGGTAAAGTGGGTTGCATCTGAGAGCACAGAGTTCGCTCGACCTTCTATCAGAAGTTATGGCCAATGAAAAGGCTGTTTTAAATGACAACAAATGCAGATCACAGGTTGCAAGGGGCTCAAAAGGAGGCCTAATAAGTTGACGTAGTACTAAAGACAAGGACCAATGAAGGGGATATAGGTTTTCTATCAGGTTTCCTATCAGGATAAGTGTTATTAATGTCTTTTATGAATGATTTTAGCCATGGGTGACAAAAAAAAGATGCTGTAGGCGAGATGTCAGGTTGGTGGGTTATGACCGCTGAGAGGTAAGCTTTCACAGAAGACAAAGAAAGGTATTTTTGGAAGGATGGGTGTATCAAAATATGAAAATACGTGTCTTTGAGGTCTATGACCCCAAACCAATCCTCTTTCTGAAGAAGAGGCAACAATTTCTCCAGGGTCACCATTCTGAACTTATTGTGAATCATGTGCCTGTTCAGTTGACAAAGGTCTAAAATGGATTTCAGTCCACCATCCTTTTTTGGCACGTCAAAGTAGCTTGAGTAGTGACCTTGTAGATGATTGACTCGGAAAACAGGCTGAATGGCGCCTTTTTGAAGAAGGGAAGAAACCTCCTCGAGCAGACAGGGAAGGTTTTGTGGAAAGGAAATTGCCAGTAGGTGGGTTTGAAAGAAACTCCAGTTGGTAACCATGAGCCACAACTGACAGAACCTAACGGTCTGAAGTAATTGCACGCAAGTGTTCCAGATATGGTGACAGGCAAATGTCGGATGGAGAGTCAGAAGTCCCAATGTTGCTTGTCTTGGATACGGGATGAATGAGTGGAAGTGGACTTAAATTTTCTGGACTTAGAGGAGGTGTAGGCACTGAATGAAGATTGCCTAGCTGCTCTGTCTCTACATGAAGGTCTGGAGAAGGCAGAGTGATAGGACTGCTGGAAAGACTTTGCACCAAGGCAAACGAAAAAGCTGCTGTTGAGGCTGTGGTACTAGATTCAGGCGCTTAGCCGTAGTTTGTTTTTAATGATGGTTCTCCATGATGTCATCTGTAGATTGGTGACAGAGACCATCACCTTCAAATGGAAGTTGTTCAATACGGGCTTTGTTATCATCAGATAGCCCAGTGGAGTAGAGCAACGAATGCCACCTTAATGCAATGGCAAATCCCAAAAACATGTATTGATTTATCTGTAAGTGAGCCTAATTGAAACCGGTGATGCTTATGTTTCAGTAAATATATAGAACTGCATAGTAAAAGCTTTCTTTGACTGCCCTTTAACACTTACTTAAATGTGTGTGTGAGTACAACAAACTTGCGTGTATAACACAGGAACATGCTCAAAGGAGCTGTGACTGGCTGCTGCTTTTCTGTGGAATGTATGGATGTAGTGTGCTGGACGTGAATGATGCACCTGTGTAATGTACAGAACGGTCATAAGAGTTTTAGGTTTTTAAAGGTACTAACCATAAAACTTAGCTGCAAGTATTTATTATTTTTATGTGCCAAGCATTGTCTAAAAACAAACAAACAAACAGTTCAACCAAGTCTTTAAAATGTTAACAAATGGGGGGGGGAGAGAGAAGAGGTATTGCCTGCTATTACCATAGTATGCTAAACCCTCTGTCAGAGATGGAAGAAAGCAAAGGAGGAGTTAAATTTAGAACACGGCACTATACACAAAAGAATTTCTCCCTGGGGTGCTTCTACAATAGGCTACAGAGTACCATTCTTGTATTCTAACAGATGCCCAACAGAGAAGTTCCAGGCCCTAAACCTCACCGTAGTCTCTTGTGTTAATGAGGACTCTTGATGCAGTTTAAGGTACACTGGCGAGCAGCTTTAAATCAGAGCACATTCTGCTGCAGGAGACTCTACAATGGATGCTGAGGCCAGTCTGTTAGCATTCCAGATGTGGCGCCTGTGCCTTGCCTATGACCAGCATTCATTTCTGCACTCCACAGCTGGTCCATGTAAATGTGCCATATTGCAGCCCATCTGTTCGGAGAGTGCACAGTGGTGCATCTCTCTCTGACAGTGGACCCTTTTATTGAGCACTATAAATATTGAAATTCATAGGCATGAAGCAGCAGATTTTTAATGTTACTTAGAGAGACATTTGAGCCACAACCTTTGGCAGAGGCAGATACTGTTACTCTCTCAGTACACTGCGCACCATTTGGTTCAGGCTCATGAACAACTTTTTCAGAGATTTCATGACTCTCCAATCCCAGGTAAAATGGAGTACAGACCCTGTGGGATGATATTTAGTGTGAATGTCACCCTGCATACAATGTGCATTTGGGATAGAGACTTTCCAGTCCTGTGCAGCGTTAAACCATATGCTAATGTTTTTATACTCAGAAAAGATTAGATTGGGGACCAATAAAGTTTCAAAACTACAAATAATAAGCTAACCATGATGAAATGTGAGGTCTTTCTCTGCCTGCTTTCTCTCCCACCCACCCCTCAACGGCCCACCGTCGATGCAGGTTTTTCTCCTGTTTCAAAATGGAGGCTTTGATTTTGCTGGTGCAAGGCAGCTTATCCATATTTTATAAGTTAATATGTGCACATTTTGCAATAAAGAATAAACATCCCCATTAACTGGAAAGTGCTGGCAACTGATCTGGAACAGGAACCAATGCATACTTGCTGTTCAAATTTTCCCTGTCAAACAAACACTAGAAAGTGTGGCTTTAAGAGGCAAAGGCTGTGCTGTCATTTATTTTACTCTTTGATGCAGATCTCCCTCTTTCTTTGGTGAAAAAACAAGGAAATGCACCTGATCCTAAAGACGGTTAAGCCTGAGACTCTTTACTTCATTATGAGTTCTTCCAGATGGAAAGTTTGTGGTGCATTGTGGATCTTTTTACGAATTTTCCTCCTTGGCAAGTTTTTTTTCTACCTGGCATGGATAAAGGGTGAAGTATGATGTCAGCTCAAGAAAGTCAAAAAGAGAAGAAAGAGGTGTCCCCATACAAATTCCATATTTGAAACATTGTTTTTAAAAGATAAAACAATGATTAAAACCAGAATTAAAGCAATTGTCTAAAAGCCCATTTAAAAGTGTTAATATTAATTAAGATATCTACAAAGTTCAACACTTTCCCAAAATATATATTCTATTTCAGAGGCTTATCCACAACCAGGTTACACCTTGTTCCAATAATGTTTGCAAAAAGAAAGAAAAAGAAAGAAAGAAAGAAAAAGAAAGAAAGAAAGAAAGAAAGAAAGAAAGAAAAAGAAAGAAAGAAAGAAAGAAAAAAAAAGAAAAAAAGAACTTTCAAAAGTTTTCTGAGAACTTCTTTTGCATTGCACATCAAGGCTATACAACATGCTTACTCAAAGGAAAGTCCTACTGAACTCCATGGGATTTACTTTACATGAGAGTGTACAGAATTGAAGCATCCACTGTTAGAATTGATAATTTTCATTGTCTTTCTCTCCATCTCACCCCCCCCTCACAGGTGTTCTTGGTGGGGATAAGGGACAGTGCCTTCTCTGCTGCTGCTTATAGATTCTGGAACTCCCTCCCACAAGAGGCCAGGCTGGCTCCATCTTTGCTGTCTTTGTGGAAGCAGCCAAAGGTATTTCAGGCAGGCTTTTACTCAGGAACTGGCTATTTTGAAATAGAATGGTTTGTATTTTTGTAACATCTCTATCTGTTTTAGCAATGCTTTAAGCTAACATTTCATTTTAAATGTTTGAATAATTTACTCTTTTTAATGATGTAAGTTTCTGTGGGTCCTTTTATTTTAAAGAAATAAAGAAATAACCATGAATGAATGAACTGCAGCATATCTGAGGAAGAGACCAGCATGATATTTCTTCTGTTCACCATTGCTACCAGTGATGAATGGGACAATGAATATTCAAAGTTTTTCATTCCATTCATTCGTGTGAAGTAGAAACAGAGATGAAACATAAACACATTGACCTTGGAGTAACACTTTGCAATATCCCTTTCTCAAAACTGCCTAGTTTCAGTTCCCTAATCATTTTTCTTTGGTGCAATTAAAAATAAAATAAAATAATAAAATAAAAGGCAAAAACTGAGATAGTATGACAATAAGCTGTGTCACTGTTTGAACAGTCCCCTGAGTTCCCAATCAGCAGCGTGGTTATGTAAGGTGGCAGGTTAATAAATGCGACACACTGAAATCATTTGTACCAGATTATCTCTTCTTCCAATCTCTGACAGATGCTGGGTCCAGCTGGTAAAGAAAAGTTTATAGGCGAGCTGGATCTGGGGCCTTCACACACTCCACAATGTTGGCTACCAATGCTGGTTTTAATGAGTCACGAATTGCCTGTTTATCTTCTGCTCCCTGCTGTTTCTGCATTTTCTCTTCCAGAACAATCCTAGAAACACATGCTGCTACAGACGCTGGAGCAATGTGTGTAGACATTTGAGCCAAATTATTATAAAGAGGTCTTTCTTCTCTGATATTTTTTTAAAAAAAAGCATCAGGGAGGGGGAGAGAATAACACGTTGTGTGGCAAATCGTTATTTCGGATGTTCGCTCTGACATGCTCAATATGGCCTACCCGAGAAAGTTGGAGACATTTGAAACCTTAGCAACTGCAGAAAATGACAGTGTAATTGGTGGTTTTTTGTTGTTCATGTTCTGGCTCTGGAAAAAACTGCTCTAAACACTTTGTTTAATGACGTTACATTATGACAACACATGGCATCTATACAGCAAGTCATCACGTTTAACATGCATCTACACAAGAACAGTAGCCAGGAAATAGTAACTAATATGAGAAACCAAAACCTTATACAATGAGGAAGAGCTTGCAGTAAAACTCTTCAAACCAGCTGTGGGAGAGAGAAAAAGAGAGAGAGAGAGAGAGAGAGAGAGAGAGAGAGAGAGAGAGAGAGAGAGAGAGAGTTTCCCAGAAACTTGAAGATATCATGAGAGAGGCATCAGTGCCTGTGGGGAGTACATGCTTCCACCCTCCTGGCTGGTAAACAGGTTTTTGGAGTACCTTAAAAATGCAACGAATAAACAAATAAATAATAAATAAATAAATTGGAAATTGGAAAAACTGGATTGATCAGTGATGAAAGTGGTTCCGAAAAATGTGCATATTTGAAAGGCAATGTTGCCCCATTTGTACTATTTTCAGTTCCCTTAGAATTAATTGGAAGAGAGGACGAAACAACTTGTTAAATATGTTGAGAGACAAGCTTTTCACCCCATTGCAGTTCACCTGCCTGTAGTTTATATTGTCAAAAGATGCTCTGTTTATGTGGGTGAATCCAACCTTGGCAATGTAAATGACACATGCTGGGAAGCATACTGGATCAGGACTAGAGATTGGCACGAAACGGAAAAAAAATTCATTCCGTTATTCGTTATTCGTTCATTACGTAACGAAACGAATAACAACAATTGTGATGAAATTGGAATGAACCGAACAGAACCACGAAAATTAGGTTCGTTAAATTTTGTTTTCGTTAATGGTGATGCGCAATGAAATGAGCTGTTTTTAAATGTTAAAAAATGTCCTGAATATCTGTAAAAACCCAGCAATAATTATTTATTTTGCCTGATAATACCTACCAGGGGGGTTGGGGTCTTTAAAATGTGCATTTATGTCTTTTCTCAGATTGCTGTATTTTTTTTCCTTTAAGGGGAGTTAGGGGACATCGACCCAAAATGGCTCCCAGATGCCTAATATTGATTTCTTGGGTATTAAAATGCCCTGGACATCCGTAAAAATGCAGTGATAATTATTTGAAATTATTACCTACCAGGGGGTTGTGGTCCTTAAAACGTATGTTTTTGTCTTTCTCCCATCACGATGTATTTTTTCTTTTCCCTTTAAGGATGACACAAAATGAATTCCAGCCACAAGATGGATGCAAGCCATGTGATGGGATCATGTAAATTCTTGGACAATTTCAACCAATAGCATGCCCAGGTTGCAGAATGGGTAGGTGTGGCAGCCACAGAGGGCATAAAAAGCTTTGGCAGCCCTCGTCCTCCTTGCAGTCTGTGGTGGGAGTTAGGGTGGGATTGCTGTCTCTGCGACTCGTTACTTTAGGCCAGCCAGGCAGGGGTGTGTCTCTGTGTTCCTGCTGACTGCAGCCTGGCTCTTAGGGGAGAGAAAGAAGAGATTTCTCTTGCAGCCTCCCTGTCTGCGTGTGTACCTCTCGGTGATTCCCTCCCCTGCCCTGCAGTGCAGTCACTCTGTGGCTGCCTTACACCCTGGACAACGCCCGCCGCTGCCTTTGCAGCCTCCCTCCATACCTAGTCTATACTGTGTCTCCAGCAGCATCATTTTTTTTAGTGTTTTCCCTCTGGTCTGGAGCGTTGGGGGATGTCCGTGTGCGGAAATGCTTTAAGTCGTGAAAAAAGCAGGTAAAAACGAAAAATGAAAAATGAAAAAAAGAAACAATTTTTTTTCCAAAAATTTCACGAAAAATGAAAACGGACCAAAACGGACCCACAACGAAAAATGAAAAACCGAAATGTCATTTTTTTCGATTTGTGCCCATCTCTAATCAGGACCTCCACTGTGGCGATAGTGAAAGGCCCTTTTATGTCATATTAGGTTCCCAATCTGGTTTAGACCTCTACTGTGCCTGCTTCTGATATTAAAAAGGAAGGGTAGTATGCTTTTGATACTTTTCAAGGCACAATGTTTGATTGTTGGCCTGTTTACGTTTTGGCTTTGGGCCTATGCGTGTCGGAAGCCTGAGTGTTTTCAGAAGTGGCATATTTGGCCCCTGGGAGGAAACGTGCAGCAAAAGAGCTGCATGTTGTTGGGCCCTGCTCTAATCTCTAAATTGTTTGGTCTTAATATGGGAAAAACCCTTTCCTTCTCATGTGTCCCCAAAGGCACAAATCCAATGAACCTGGAAAATGGTGAATGGGCCAGGCAGGTGAAGAAAGAGGCAATGCTCTTAGATTTGGTCAAATAGTCCACATTCAAATGACCAGTCCAAAATTAAGTTAGTGAGTCAGAACAGACTGAGTCTCAGGATGCTATTGCAGAGATATTTTTATTTGATAAGATGCCCAATGCGTTTCGTTCAAAAGCCTTCTTTGGGGGCTGTACACAAAGAGTTTCACAGAGATATCTCAAAAGGTAAACACCATGCTTACTTCTTAATTCGCTGCTGTCACCCAGTAGCATCCTGAGACTCGGTCTCTTCTGACTCACTAACTTCATTGGATGCGCCAGTTCTTTTGGTTTACCAGTTCCAAATTAAACAATATTAATTTCACAATGTATACATGATGGGAGACAAAAAGCAAACACAACATGAGACACTCCCTTACCTCTTCTAGGCTCTTGGACTCACTCACATTTAAGGAATCCAAGAGGGAGTTGTACAACTTGCTGCAGCCTTGATTCATTAGCAGAAGTCCCAATGGCTCAGTGACGGGGGGCGGGGCCAGCTCATAGTGATGACATTTGACTGAGGAAGAGCAGGGACAGTGGTGGCCATTCATGTCAATTGGCTACCAGCTGTGGCCAACATACTGTATGTATAAAATAGAGATGGGCACGACTTAGCGGTATTCCCGTTTCCGTTTCCGTTACTCGTATCCGTTACTCTACGGAAACGGTAATGGGAATTACTCCGCCAGAATTCGTGCTCGAACCGACGAACGAACAATTTGGTCTGATTTGTCGTGCTCGTTACTTGCATCGCGCAATGCCAAGCGGCACAGAAAAAAAAGTTTTTAAAAGTAAAAAAACCCGATTCCCGGCCCTAAAAGTAGGCGAAAACTGTCTGAGGGCACCTACCAGGCCAGAAGGGTGTTTTATTTGGGGGGGGGGGTTCCCCGCCCCCCTCTCCCTGGCTATTGCTACTGCTGCGCTGCTGGTACCAGGCTGGGAGGGCGCATCCATTTGCCATGCAGTGCGGGGGATCCAAAATGGCGACTGCAATATTTTTTTTGAAATCGTTGCCCAAAACCCCACCAAAGCACCACAGAAACATGCGAAAATTAGCTATTTTAAATGCTTGAATTTTCACAGTAGCAGCAGTGGGTTTTTCTTGCAAAAAAAAAAAGTCTCCGTTGATTTTATTTTATTTTATTTTATTTTATTTTTTTACACCTGCACATTCGCAATGATGGGCTCGCCCATGGGAGTGGACCATGCAAATTTTCCACCAATCGCATGGCCACTTGGCCAGGTTGACCACAGAGACTTCTGGGATGTGCCAATCGGGCATAAACAGCCCACTAATCGTAGCCCAAACCCGAACCGTAAGCCTAAGCCTAACCCATACGCCAGTACACTGTCCTTCTAAGTGGGTCAGAGAGGCACCCAGAGGTGCACCCCAATACTCACCCTAACCTCACCCGTAACTAGCCTAACCCTAGCCCTTGCGCTAACCCGTCTTAACCCTAAGCCAGATCTACTTGCATTGCACTACATGCAAGTACGTGAGACACAGCGGGTGCAAAGAGTCTGCCAGTCCGTCACTTGTGGCTCTGGCTGACTCCTGCAGCTCCCTCCAGGAGCCCGCTACCCCCCCCAAACCAGTACTAATGAAAACGAAAAAACGAACCGACTAATTTTTGCGAAATTTCGCGGAAAACAGAAACGAGCCGAAACGGACTGCCTCCGACACACGACAACTCGAAAACGTCATTTTCCCTAGTCGTGCCCATCTCTAGTATAAAACTGTCTTTACCTTTTAAAACTGACAGCCACAGCTTACAAGTGTCCTTAGCTAAATAGTGTTTTTTACCACCACTCAGAGAGTATTGTGAGGACAAAATGGAATGGCTTTATTATAGCCAATTTGTAGCATCTGGAAGTCAAGGAGATTAAAATGTTTGCAGTAGAATAGATTCCCTAAGCACATCCGATCTCGCCTATCTCGGAAGTTAAGCAGGGTTGGCCCTGGTTAATACTTGGATGGGAGATCACCAGGGAATGGCTGTAGGTGCCTGGAATAGGAACTGGCAAGCCAATCCAGTATTCCTGCCAAGAAAACTCCATGGACACGAGATCACGAAGAGTCGGTCATGACTGTAAGATGCAACACACACACACACACAGGTGAATAGCTTCTTCCCTTTCCCTTTGTCCTCAGTTCTTTTTAGAACTAACTTGGTTCCGTAATTTGGTGGTAGGACAGCTGAGAAAATATAGCATCGTATCTATTCTGATGTGGTAAAGGCTGAATATTCTAGCCACCACCATCCATTGTTTTCTGCAAGATTTGATACATGCCGGAAGAGAAGAAGAATACCTGATCCTCAGTTTAAGCCATGTTTGACCTGTGTGGTTATCAAAAACACATACCCTGAAAACAGTTGTGACACAATATTGAAGCACTTCAACAATGCTAGCTTCTTGAGCTTTCATTCTTTTTTTAAAGTATGAAATTTATTTTAACTAACACAAGGTCCCTCGTCTCCAAAATTTACATTGCATATGCTATGATTTTGTGAGTCTAGATAAAACAACAATTGCCACATAGTTTCCCCAAGGTTTTGTTTTTATCTGCTTGCTGGTCGAATGCAGGTTTTGATGTCCTCATTAAGAAATGGCAAAGAGAACATTTCCCCCATGTCCTCAATTATTAACAGAATGTTTTGAATTTGCCTTTTCTTTGCACATGGGAAACTGTATGGTCATTAGACAGATGTTGAAACTCGCCAGTTTTATATCCAGCAGCTGGAGAAGACAATGGATGTCATATGAAATATATGCCAGGGAAAGAGTCAATAATCTGCACTAGTAAACTGAAAATCATGACTTGTAATTCTTCACTGTTGTATCGAAGGCAGAACCACTGTGTTGTTGAATTGTAGTGTTTGCTGCATTTGTTTTGAGATCTGTGTCATTCTAATCTGCAGCCAGGTACAGGTATGGCCCCTTTTGTCAGTTTTAGGGCTATGATAATGTTGGGAAGAAGGCATACAGATTAAATATTGACAACATCAAGATGTGGAAGGCGACAGTACGCTTGGCCCCCAACCATGAAATTTTATTCTGCAGTTGCCTTCTTAATGGCATATCTTGAGGTCAGTGGCTCTGAATTCCTCCAATTGTCTAGGGTCACTCAGGCAGCATTGGCCACGGAGAAAAGCTTCAGACAGTGGGAACAATGGCAGAAGTCACCATTTAAGTGTTCTGCCTTCTATATCTTCAACTTGATTCCATGACCCCCCACTATGATGTCACTGTTTGACCAGTTTGCTTTAAAACAGCTTAATTGGCTGAAAGGAAAGCTATGTCTGCCCATGTTTGTAAGTTTATTAAAGAAAAAAGAAACAAGCTGAAGCTCTCCCTTTCAGAAAGCTCATTGTCTGCCTTGTCGGAAATCTTAGATCTCAAATGAAACAACATTCCTTTCACAGAGAAAGAAGGCCTTGACAACAAATTTCCCTGGATTGGGGAAATAGCAGATTCTGAAGTGCTGAAACATGTATTGCATGCTGCCTACCTGTCACTCTTTGCAAATCAGTGAAAAAAATAACTATATAATCCATGAGCAGGCAAGGGACATTTGAGTACAAATTCTTACGTATTTTCCTGCATAAGCTGTAAACCAGCTTTCATCTTACATCTGTCTGCCATATGGCAAGAATCCATACAGTATATACTTCCCAATTCTGCATGCTATTTATCCATGTGAAATACTGATGGACAGAAATAGTAGATCCTCTGCGTCTGACATGCCAGTTCGTCTATGGCCATGGTGTCCAACTACTTACCAAGAGTATCCTGCAGTTGTTTGGTGAGAGAGCATATTATGTGGATGTTGTGCAAAATGTTGCTTAAAAAATGCTCCTTGGGATGTTTTTGTTTGTATGTGTGCACATATGTGCATGTATGTGTGTGAGAGTGTGTTGGGGAGCATTTTTAGAGCAGTATTCTCAACTGTTAGTGACACACATCTGGCTTTTCAAGGCCCTAAGGAGAATCCATGCCTTCCATCAAGATAGGTAGAATATTGTTCGGTCTTCTTTTGCACTGTGGGAAGAATGACGGAAGAGATATGAAATGCTTTGTTTTCCCCTCCATTTATCCCTCTGTCTTTTCCTTTGTTATGAGAACCTGTTCATTCCAACTGCTACTGAAGAGTCGAGTCCACTCAGGAGGGTGGATCTCATCTACCATAAAATCACAGTTCCTGTGTTTGTGTGTGTGATTGTGTATGTGTACGTGGGAATGCAAATATATATACAAAGATGTTTCCAAGCGAAGGTTCCTAAGGTTATAGGTGCTCATTTCCTTAGCAGAGTACCTTTTCAGTATTTCTGTTCTGTTATCCTTATGGCACTATTTACACACCCACTTGTAAGCCCTACAAGAATAGATTGTCCCAATGAATGATAATGCTTAGGTGAACTATTATGTATGTCCCATTGATCCGATTGATCTACGGTGCTTTAGTTGGGGCTGACAGTACAAGTTTTACATCCATTGTTGCAAGCATACATGCCCACACACTCATATACACATATAGCATACTTAGTCACAATTTTTATTTATTTAAGAGAAATTCTCTTTTGTTTTTCATTTTCAAAAACTACAAAATCTGTAGTAAAAAGAAGTACAATAAAAACAGTAGCCAAAAGTGACACAATAATAAAATAAAATTTTAAATATATTTAAAATGATTCATCAAAGAGGTAACAGTGATAACTAGGTTCCCCCCCCCCCTTCTCTTTTGTTGGACTAGCAGGGCATTGAGACAGCTGCCTCTTGCAATGCTAAGATTAGGAATCAGGAAAATAGTCTATATAAGAGAACCCAGTCTTGAATTTAATTGGCAACCAGTGCAGATTTTATTTTTGCACTGGTTACAAATACATGGGGTGTGCTGTACTGGCTGATGCCATTGGTACTAGGCAATATTTGCAAGTGAGGTCCAGTTATAGCAAGGGCTCATTACAGTGATGAGTCCAACAGGGCC
The DNA here is from genome assembly GCA_037367245.1 of Phrynocephalus guinanensis. NCBI lineage: Eukaryota > Metazoa > Chordata > Lepidosauria > Squamata > Agamidae > Phrynocephalus > Phrynocephalus guinanensis. Next base: position 110,217,180 of record CM074733.1, on the reverse strand, counting down.
CCATAGACTACAGACTTGTCGCTATAGCAAGGAGGTAATCCTGTCAAGGACAAGAAACTATCCACCTGTACCTAGGTCGTCTGTCTCAGAGGACCTGTCTCTTGGCTACTGAAGACTGCAGCAAAACAAAGGATGCATGATGAGAAATAACATTGTGGTCAACTTGGATTGCTTTTGGAAAGGAATCTGAGGATTTGGGTCAAGTTCCACTCACTTTATTAAATCTAGTTTTTATCTTTAAAAGCTCACAGTTATAATGATCAACGTTGTTTTTAAAATATGACACTCTGAATGTCACAAGCTGTTATACATGAAGGACTTATATAAACATCCAATATGGATTTCTAAATTTTCATTCACCGATGCTTTTTATTTTAGATTATTGCCGTATTTTTTTTATTTCTAGCAGTAATGCAAGATCCATTTTTTAAAAAAAAAATCTAAAAGAATAAGGCTTTTGCTAATGTAATTTTTTTTTTGCAGGAAGCTTTCTGCTCACATTTTTGAAAGGTGAAGCAAAGGGTGATTAAATCAGAAACAAAGTCAGTAATTAGCAGTATAAATCTTGGAGTGATTTTAGTAGGTCACGAAATTAACGCGTACAGACTTTGGACACATCTGCTGTTTTGGCAACTACTTCTCTTTCTATACATTCTGATTGGATAGCTCTAATCATGTGACTGATCTCCCGGAACTTATTTGTGTTCCCAAAGCTAAAGACAAGCAAGTGATAAAATCTAGCATGCCCAAATGTTAAAACACTTTGTATTATGAGAAGTACAGAACTCTTAGCAACCAAAACCACAGCATCACTGCAACACACTGCAGTCTTTTCAGAGGACACAGAAAGGGGGAGAAAACAGAAGGCTTCATAACATGCAGAAAGAGTGCAGTATATTGTTTGCAATTTTCTTATGGGCCAGCCAGGCACATATAGCCAGGAGGTTCGTAACCACAAAATGGTTGCAGATGACTCTTGCTATTTAATGCTACTTTATATAAAACTTAGGTCCTGTCATCAGTCCAGTTTATCTTGTTCCATCAGATGCTATGCAACATTCATTCCTTAGAGCATATTGTTATGTGGCCATCTGTTCTCTCCATATTATTTATTTGTTGCAGTTGCATCTTGCACATCCGCTGAGAAGCCCCAAATTGCAGTTTTGCTTCCTAATACCAATCTTGTAAGTTAAACCTGAAGATGTTGGCTTTCCGAGGGCCACTTGCTAAGCTTCACAGCTGCATGGGGATTTGGGGATTTCACGTGCAATCTCAACCGCCTATCCATTGCACTCCAATGGCATCACGTCTCATGTGTTGGCAGAACTAAGGCTGTATCCAGATGGCAAATTCATCCAGCAAATAGAATGCTAAAAGAGGACATGAGAAAAAGGTATCGGTAGGAATAGAAGAGCTTTAGCACAGCAGTTGCTGATGTCCACCAACTCTTCTCCCGCAAATCCATTTGTAAAAGCTGTGATGTGTTCTGGGCTTGGCATCCTCCTCATGCCGCCCATGAAATACATGTGTACTTTCCCGCTATGATCAATCAACAACTTCCACTCAGGAGCAGCATTAACTAGAGATGGGAAACTTTGACTAGGCACCTACCATTACAGAAAGCAATTTTGGTGTTAAACACAACATAAAGCGGAGAAAAATATATATTTTTTGGACTAGAACTCCTAACAATCCCATAACCATTGGCCATGCCAGCTTTAGTGGTTCTAGTTCTCTCTGATAATTCTAGTCCAAAGAAGGAACTTTTCCAAGCTCTGTATAATAATGGCACCTATAGCAAGGACTGTAGTGCAAAGAGATAATGCAGAAGAAAATAGCTGGAATGTGGTAAAAGTGGGAGCAATTTATTACTTATGATGGGAAAGTAAGTGAAATGCTTCCAAAGGATGAACCAAGGAAATTAAAGACATCACATGCTTCCAAAAAGGCTACACAATATCTAGGAAGCTTTGGGGCAAATGCTTGAACTATTGCTTATTTGAATTTCAAGCAGTGTTTCTTGGGAGACAAACCACATAAAGGAGAAAGGAGGAAGAAAAAACATTGTTTTCTTCTCAAAGGTAACCCTGAAAATAAAGCAGAGACAAATTTTCTGTCACCTTCCATATGCTGGAGGAAATATCCATTTACTACATAAACACATACTGTCTCCCTCTCTCATTCTCTTTTGCAACTACTCTCTGCTGTAATGTTCACTTCTAGTAACTGAGCTGCAAAGGTCACCATTTTATAACGCCAACTCATCTGAATGTTCAAAAACCTCCTCAGAACACTGTTGTTTTGGGGGGGAAACAACACCAAAAAAGAAAAACCAACCCAAAATGACAGCCATCCCCAAAGCATTTTATATCATGTGCCAAAAATATACTCTTTCCCACAAGATTGGTAAAACAAGTTGGTAAAACAGCTGAGAAATGGTCTTTGTCCGTTTAGGACATTTCCTAGTACAGTACTGTATTTATATATGTATGCATACATTACATACTGCATTATTAACAGTATACTAGGTATGCTTGTAAGCTACACTGTATTATGTGTATTATATTACACATTATCTGTACTGTACTCTAATTTACTGCATAGTTTTGACACACACACTTCAACTCGCAAGAAATGTTTCATAATAAACCTCTGTGGTTCACTCATGAGGCAGCTTTAATTTTTCACAGCAGAAAACCTGCATGTGAACATGGAGACCGTTCGGACACTTTTCTGTGTGAACATCATGCAATTCAAAAGAACTCTGTTCAGCATGGAGCTAAGGCTCTTTCTTACAGAACTCCAGCTTTTGTTTAGGTGTCAGGGGAGTATCCCTCTTCATCTCTCAGATTGATGGCATTGACTAGGACTTCCCACATAGACAAGATAAACTAAAAGCTTCTGCAGACAGGTATGTAACTGTGGAGACAGCAATGCTGCATGAGAGGCCTTCTCATCAGAGTGACTGTTAGTCCCACAGTCAAATGCTCCAGCATAACAGTCACCTTTGACATGACTTGCTGAATAGCAGTTTGTTTTTTAATTTCCATGGTTCATCTATAGGGCATGCAAAGTAAATACACATAGACAGACAACAGTGGGTTCAAAGAAACATAAAACAATAATTCTCCTCTTTTTCTTTCCTCCCCCTCCCCAAAGCCCTGGAAGATACATTTGGTAATGGCCATGTGTGAATCATTCTGTTTTGAGGCTTTGAAGTGATTAGGTTGGAAAGGATCTGGACGGGACATTGATAACTGATGGAGTCAACAAAAATTCTAACTCACTACATATAATTCATTTGAATTAATTACGTCAATTAAGTGTTTGATATGCTGCTGCTGACTCTCTGTTGGACAGAAACATATGTTCTTAATAATATATTGTTCATGTGCTGAGGAAAATGCTTTTTAAAAAAAACCCATGAAGAGTAAAGTTGTGGCAATATGTTGTGTGGTTGCACTTGTACTGGGGACATTAGTAGATAGATTACAGATTTAAAAGAATACTAGCTATATCTTTGTATACTACAAACTGTCAGCTTTATGCTCATGTTAAATAGCATGGGGCCAAAATGGAATTTGAACATCGGCCCTTGCCAATATTGCAACAAAAACAACTTCCTGTATGCCATTTCTGAAACAATATATTTAGGATGGACCAGAGCCACCATAATATAGTGTCTTGGGGTCCCATCACAGACACTTCAGAAAGCTACCAGAAGTGGTGGTATCAAAAGCTGTGTAACAGCCAGCAGGACTAAGCTGAGCACACTGCATCTGTCTAGGTCCCATTATAGATTGGTTCACCACTACAATTCAAGCACTCTGTCCAACAAAATTCAGTAGGAAACAATGGAAAGTCATGACATTCTATCAAAGATAGAACTTGGGGTAGAAGAAAGATAAACTCAAATTTTGGTTGATATGCCTAACTTGGGACTAGCAGAACGTAACAATGGGTTTAAGATGTAGCTATTGTAAATGGTGCTGTAGGAGATTAAGACAGAGGTATGAATGTAGGAAAGAGATAAATAGACCGACTTCTTTAATATTTTTTTAAATGATAAAAGATATAAAATGCAAGACTGAGTGGGATGTATATTTATAATGCCAGACAGTTTCAAGGGAGTGGTCGTGGAAATAATCCACTAGGACTGTTCTTAATATCCCTTGCTTGTCAACACCCTAAATGAGAGTGTCCACATTCATGTGAATAAAGAGTACTCATAGTATTCAGGAAAATACAGTATTCCTGGATAAAAATTAATAAATGTTAGTGACAGAAAAAATGTAAAAAAATGAGCTTAATTCTATGTACATATTTCAAGAACACCATGATGAGACAAAGGCTCCCTTATGAGGTCAACATTCCATCATCTGGGAAGCATGAAAATGGCTACAATGCACCACAACAAGAGATCTTCGCTCACCTTGAATTAGCTAAGCCTTTCCATCCTGTGCTCGACCACCTGCCTGAAAATGTGTGGCAGGCTGGTTGACCTCCTTCCTAAATCACTTTTGAAAGGTAGGACTTCATGAAAACTCGGAGGAACTGTGGGCTGGTTAAAAAGAAAGAAGCCAAGAGATTTACAACTCTACAATACTTCTCGCTTTTGAAAATTAAATGGTCTGATAGAGACACTAGAAGAGGGGTTCACAGAAAGGGGTAACCCCATGCATGACCCATTCAATATTCAAGTCCATGCAAGAGAAAAGTCAACAGTGTATAAATTTAAAATAAGTTATTGCTTTGCAACGTGATGGCTATAAAGAAGAAGGGGTCTTCTGAACTGCCATGCTTCTTCAATAGACCACATGCCCATTTGTTAAAAATGACTCTGTAACTCTCCCAAGCAAAACAGTTTGTTGTGGGTGTTTTCACAGGGTTCTTTGAAGAACTGCATCCAGAATGAAGAGAAAGAGTTTCATGACATGTTCATTAAACTCTCATAAAAATGGCCTCATTAGGTGCCACTCTTTTGCAAAGCAACCACCTCTTAAAATCTGAGTTTGGATTTATAAAATAAAACTGCAAAACAAAACAGTGATTATAGAAGGTGTGCATGCTTTCCACTTGTTGACTGGTGCACTGTGTTCAGGTAACATTTAATATGCACTATTAGCCATATTCTATCATAAAATTGCACTTCTATGCATTCTGTCTCCTTCATAGAACTCATTAAGCACATACAGTAAGACTGCCAATTGACATAAATATTTAAACCTACCCACCCACCCCCAGTATAAATAGAAGCTGTTTATGTCACTTCAGATTCTGACATATTATCTGCAGGACTATCATGTGTGCCAATCTGGTCTACATTAATGAAGCTCAGTTTCTGAAAAACCCAACAGGTTTGCTGTTTCTTATTTATCAGAGAATTTGCCATGCAATGAAAATCTGAACAAGGGAAATTTACCCAGTGTTCAACTTGGGTAAAAACCCCAGTAATTTGTTAAGCGGCAAAAAGGCACCAACACGTGCCAGGTCACGCTGGATTTTCTTTATAAATAAAAATAAAAACAATGTTAAACTTTCAGTCAACCTGAAAATATTTGCTTTTTATGAGGGCAGTGTGGAACGAATGGGACAGCAAATCTTTTTTCCCCAGTGGGCCAGTTTCAAAAAGTGAAAAGGTCTGTGGAAGAGAGTGGGAAGAGAAGGAACAGGAAGGGAGGGGCTGACAGAGTGGCAGCAAAACCTGAGGTAAAATGAAAATGAGTGAAAAATGTGAAGCAAGTAGGAAATCAAGTAAAGGATGTGATAGAAAATGACTTAAATGAGAATTTGACATTCCTTAAGAATGACATTTCCACCTAATGAAAAAGGAGGCTAAAAAAAGACATAAAATTGGGGTAGGGGGCTGAGGGGAATTTACATATTTTTGTCCAAAATAATATCAGGAAACTAGGAAAGGAGAAAAGCCTCTGAGACCTACATATATTTTGAAGTAAAATTTAGTAAGCTCAAAGAAACTCCTGAAGAATCTCACATACATCTTTAAACTTTTTTTCTCTTTTAACCAAGCCCCTTTCTTTAGTAAATTGATAGGTCATTAGTTATGAGTTAATTCCATGAAACACTATATGATCCTGGCAATAACAGAAAAGCAACTGCTTAATTAACAAGGAGCTGGATGATTGAAAGTTCCTTGTCTTCACTGAATAAATCTTAACTAAAACAAAAGACATTTAAAATAATCCTAATTTCCTGTTTTGGCTGACATGTAAAGGATAGTGCTGTTTGTATTTCTGGAATAATTTCTTTAGCTCTTAGAACAATGTACTTGGCATCACTCTGGTTATTTCTTCCATTACTTTAAAAATGTTTGTACAGTTGCCTTTGTTAAAGTTAAAATTTCATAATTTTGGTTCTTTTTTTAAGCAAATGCTCAGCCAATATTCTAAGCCGGTTATATAATTCCCCATTTATATTATAGAACACATTTTCTCCAAAAATTGTCCAGAACAATATTTATCTTGTACTATTTAAGCATGGATAGATCCTTGTATAGAAGTGTTGTGTTTTAATTTAAGATATTCAATATAAGATGTTAGAGTATAGAGGCAATGCACTATGGTTATGCACTGATATTCTTCTGAGTAATTGCCCCGAATAACAAAAGAGAGAAAGGGGGTAACCTATCTAGTGAAAGCAAGAATGCTGGATAGTTTTGACCTCTACCGCTCTTACAATGAGCAACAGACAATGCAGAAGTTTGGCTGTTTTTCTCTACAGACCAGCTTTTGTATTCTTGTCCAGGGCTTGATCCTTGAAGCCCTATGAGCTCCGTAGATGCCCAAGAGATAGATGTGATGTGTTAGCCTCATCCAGAGACGACAGCTGAGCCACTTTCACACAGTCTGGCAGGTACGGCTGTGCCTGGGTAACAGATGAGAACCCATGGGGAGCCCTTGTCTACCGAGAAGGAAAAAATAAAAAGAAACCATATTGGACACAGATAATGAAAGTGTTTCCCTCTTTTCCTTCTTCTTCTGGATGCCTTCCCTTGTTTTCATCCTCTTCCTCGTTAAGATGTAATGAGTGTGAAAAGTGCTTTCTCCTTAGAAGAATTG